>CAAKHF010008482.1:17012-43072 GCA_901007745.1 Hippocampus kuda
GGGGTATTTGTGTGTTTGTGTGTGTGGGGGGGGGGGGGGGGGGGGGGGTGGTGGGGGGGGGGGGGGGGGGGGGGGGGGGGTGTTACACACAAGCATAGAATGCAAACCAGCAAAACCCAAACATGCACCCAGCCCCCAAAACATTAACATTCACCCAAAGCAAATGTAATTCGTTGTTTTGTATCATCCAACTTAAGTACTCAATCATACCACAAAAAAACAATAGTGAAAGGAGGCGCCAAGAACAATTAACTGTTTAAAAAAGGACCCTGTAAAGTGAAAAAAAAAGTCCATCCACTGTGTTGTTAACAGGTTTGACAAATTTGAATGAATAAAAAAAATGTAATAAATGATAATAATAATAATAATAACAAATGAGGCTCCAGAAGTGAGCTCTCTTCTCAGCTGTGCAATACTATGGACATTGCCCCTAAATGCGCTAAAAACGGGTGCTTCTTCTCCTTCACCTGTCAATCAAACATGCCTGGAACTGAAGTGTCTCTGATTCGTGGACCCACACACCAACATAGTTGAGTGGACGATGTACTGGACAAGCCCCGTTGTCTGCTTCTTAGCTTGTGAGCTAGCAGGCAAATCAGTTTGTTCAGTTGTGGGCTCCCAAACAGTGACGTTTTCCTCAAGTGTCTCTGTTGTGTGGACCCATACGCAGCGCACGGAGCAAGGGGGTGCTGAATGGGACACCCCCTTTCCCTGTGCATAGGTTCACGTAACAGAGACACTATAGCTCAAATAACACATTTTTATACTTTAGAGAAGATGTATTTGTTAGTGCAGCTCCCCTGTAGCAGTCAAAAAGGGCCAAGTTATTATAACCATGTAACTTGAATTACAGCAGACTAGTGCAGACCACTAGTGCAGAGGTAGGGAACTCCGGTTCCTCGAGAGCCATATCCTGCCCTTTTGAGATCCTTCCCTACTCCAACACACCTGATTCAATTGTTCAGGATCCCTTCAGGCCTCTACACAGCTTATTGATGAGCTGATCATTTGAATGATGGTGCTCAGTCCTCAGTATATACGGCAGTGTGGGAGGGCCAAGTCATGCCAGCAAGGATGCATTTCGGCTTGTTTTTAGCCCTCCCCAAAATGTGTCAACAGAAATGGAATGAAAATCGTTGCAACAATTAAGTTCGAAATTGGTTTTCGATTTTTGGGCGTCTTTTTCATCACTTATTTCTTCCTATATGCGTGTATGTAGAAAGAAATACGTTTACAGGGTCTTTATCAGAGTATTATTTTTTGTTTTTTGGACTGAAGAAGAGAGTAACATAAAAAGTCAAATGGTAAACGTGAAAGGGAATGTCTTTATTTTTTTCAATAAGTCCACTTTTTTGTTGTTCTTGCCTTTGTAATTTTTTTAGATCTTCATAATCCCGAGTTTCCCACGTTGTGTTTGAACACTTGGAATATTGTGTTAATCAACTCTAGTCCACTCTTAAAGATGAATTTTATACTTTTTTTTTTTTTTTAGTATACTATCACAATGAATGATCAGTAATCAATATTCTTGGCAGGAATATAGGGCTGCAAAATCAACTTTTGCTGAGGACACGACATAGACTTTGACCCGCTCTGTTCATATTCAACTTTAAACTTTCGTACTTCAGGGCAGGTGCCAGCACCTACAATACATTCTTAAAGGTGCACTTTGTATATTTGACTCATCATATAACACTGCACTCTACCAACAATAACAACAGTAAGTCCTTTTTAGTGCGTGATGGAGTCAAGCCTCTGATCATAGCATCAGCGCTTTCCTGCTCAATCTACAATTTACCAGCCTGGCACACTCTTAGGCTTGAGCCGACTTTGTGAGCGAACGGTAGCTCAAGCTGAAACAAACACAGCCATACCAGCGAGCAGCATATTGTCAGTGGTCAATTTCTAAGTCAGAAAATCAAACTGATGTCGAAGAAGGGAGCCGAAAAGCAGTTGAAGGGCTCAGAGGAAACACATTAACCTCCATTGTCATGATGCACACAAGTAGCACTGCAGCAGAAAGATGTATTTATTGGAAGCCGTATGCATCTGAGTACACAAAAGTGACTATCACAGGGAATTCTAATATTATGACTAGGTGAACTATTGTGTTTGTCAGTCGAACTGCAGGCGCAGGTTTAAGTGTGCTTCAGCTTGTCGGTTCACCTCCAGGAGCTCCTGATACAGTGTGGATAAGATGTTCATGATAAGTTAATGCTGTGAAAGTACTTTTAGTACCTTTAAAGCAGTGTGTCTCAATCTTTACGGGGTCATGGCACAATAGAAATAATTTCACAGCACATCACCAAATAATAAATGGGTATATAGGTTAATTATGTACCTTCTGCTATCTAGTGGCCATCTGTATACTATGTCACTGCCATAGCTAGATAAACCAAATACATTATTTGTAGTAAAAAACAAATAATTCCCACCAATTATCTGAAATTGGATAATTTCCCCTGGCACATCAGCTCTCGAACAGTACACTAATGTACCACGGTACACTGGTTGGCAATTACTGCTTTAATGTACGAAATGTATCATGTAAAAGAAGCTCATTTCTAATACACCCATATTTGGAAGTGATGACGATTCTACGGGCCCGTCACTGACAAGGCCCCCGGGAAATAATATTTTAAGCTTGCACCATTTGAAATGATGGGGCCCAAAGTGATTATTTTATGCAGAGACTCAATTTTCCAGCAGCACTCCTGGTGGTCCCTACAAAAGTGTGAGACATCGGAGAACAATATCAGCTCAAAATGGCAACTGTGGACTCTTGAAAAGCAGACCTTTCACTGCAGCCATCTTTTGTTGGACATTTCTCAATAATCGTATGGATTGGTGTTGTTTTTAAGGACTACAAATATAAAGGAGAATCCTGGATAAGCTTTGCCTTCTCTAGAGAGAACACACACTTCTCTTCCGTCCTTCCTTTTGTCGTCTCCGTGTTCCTTTAAAGCCCTCCTCTTTCTTTGTATTCCACAATTTCACTTTCTTCATTGACAGCTTTCCCTCCACCCCACAACCTCCACCATCTTTTTTTCCTCTTGTCCTCCTCCGTCTTATATTTGAGCCTCCTCACGGGGTCGGTGGCGCTGCGCATATTCAGGTTGTCGAACTCCTCGTTGAGCATGAAGCTTCTTTCAATCAGCTCTGATGATTCTTGCCAGTTGCGGAAACATTCGGAACCAAACCGATAAATGTCCTGTACAGCATTCTGAGACAGGACGGAGCCATCTGGACGAAGGACCACCACGGTTGGGACATCTTTCACCTTGAACTTGGCCTGGAGTTCCCTAAACATATGTGTATTTTTAACACCACAATCACAGTCATCACGGTCAATCACAATCAACATCACAACCATTCATTCCCCATCCAAAATACAGTTCCCCATATGGCGAGTTTGACATTTTGTTGTGCAGTTCGCATGCGCATTTGGTATGCGTTTTCCCTTATATCGGAAATGAATATTAGAATTATTATACACACTGTTTGTCTACCTCTCAAACTATCTATCTATCTATCGAGGTTGATAGCTAGCTACCGTAACTGGTTGCCAAGCTAGCCAGCTAGCTAGCAGAGAGATCATTTATATTTTATTTATGTTCTCATTATTTAATCATACAATTTCAAAAGTAAACCAGTTGGCATTGTTCTGGTGTGTAGTAATTGTGCAACAACAATGACCTATTTAAAGGCATCCCCTACTAGTGTTGGAAATCTACTTTCATTTGACTGATGAGTCAATTAGAAATTAGAAAGACCACAGTATAAAAATTCCTATAGTGTATCATAAAAAGGGAGCAAGGAATGAGCAAATGATTCTGAACACAGCCCAAAAAAATATATAAAAGTTCAACGTGTAAATATTCAAAAATATGATTCTCCTCTCCAACTCCCCAAACCCCAACACCCACCCTCTACTTACTTCCTGTACGGGTCCTCAAAGGCCAAAAACAGAACCTTTTTGTGCATCTCTTTAAGAAATCTTCCCTGCTGCTCCTCTGATTGGTCCAAGCTGCAAAGCGATGGAAGTAAACAAGTGAATACACATGAGTTCATCTAGTGTGGTGACATATAAACAAGTAAAGATGCTGGCAGATACCTGATGTAAATGAGCGCCAGCAATCTGGGATATTCAATGTAAGCTGGGTCTTTCAGTCGTTTAAAAAAGTCGTTGAGAACGGGCACAAACTCCCAGCACTTGTCGCACTCTGCGCATGCAAAGAGCAGCATGAGGATCCGGTTTTCCAGAATGCCAGTAATTTCCCGCTCGGTGTTGAGCTCATCCTGGTCCCAGTTGTTCTCCACCAGAACTTGGTTGAGGAAAAAGTCCACCATGATGGAACACAAGCAGAGAGGGGATGAAATGACGGACAGAAGATCTCTCTGTGGGGAGAGCAAATTTATCGCTATAATTGCAATGTATTGCACAGCATCATGTCGCCTGTTATCATGACAATATCCAAAGTTAGATACATACATGTCATGTTATATAAAGTCATTATTTCGGATTTGAGTCCAGGTACAGAATTCCCATGACACCAACAACAACATACACATAGTGGACACTGGTGCCCACTATGTGTAGTGATCAGTGAAGTGATGATGAATTTCCGTTTTTTGGAAGGTGTCTTTGAACGCCTCTCGAGTTGTACGAGAAGAGAGAAGGCACGGAGTCGGATGCAGACGTGTCTGTGTTTGTCGAGACTGTTAAAAGCATAAATAAAGTGGATGTTTAAAAAAAAAAAAACAACACCACAGCTCTCCCTTTTCGGAGCTGCAACATGTATCTATATCTATTTGAGCTATATTAGCCTACTATCAAAATCATTTTCCATTTTCAAACATTTTTTATAAAGCTCCAGGGAGCCACTAGATGTCGCCAAAGAGCCGCATGCGGCTCTGGAGCCACGTGTTGCCGACCCCTGTCATATACAGTAGTGAGTCACTTTGAGTTTCTCTTCTCAACACTGTGGTTGTCAATCGGAGTCTGAACTTACCAAATTGTGAGCAAGGGCTTTGTAACTCATTACTTATTTAGGATTCTTATAGCATCAATATTATAATTTTTTTTACAACACATTCAAATTCTTAAAATGGCTCATTGCAGTATTGTAGAAATGCAATTCATCATCGAGAGTGAAAAATATTGTTGCGCTTTCATGTTTCTTATACAACACTTCAGAATATGAACATGCAAACGTAATCTAAATTCCAGAATGCATCTCAGTATCAATAGGCTATTTTAAGAAAACTTTAAGGGGAAAATTGTTTCCTCTGCTCCTTGAATGCCACCCCAACGCCCCAAAGAAGAATCGAATGCAATGCTACTTATTGTTGCAGTTGCAGCGTACAGCACAGTATATATTAAATTTATGATACATAACGGTCTCCAGTATATAACAGGCCATGGCCCAGGTAGCCTTTTGGAATTGGGATTATGGTGTAGATGGATGAGACACCACACAAGAAATACTCGTCTGATGTTGAAATAAAGTTGGGGCCGGCGTCTCCGAAATGTACTTTATCTGTCTCGGCCAGCCTGTATTGGAGTGTCGCAGGAGTCACTGCAGGCTGTGAATTGACAGTGATAACCTCACAAATTAGATTTGGCTCTCCGGCTTTCAGCTGATCTATTTGGGACTACAACTCCACACTGAAACATCCGAGGCTGATAGAGGAGAAATATGTTGGAAACTGGACATTGCCTGGAAAAGGGGATTTACTGTAAGACTCGGAGAGGTCAGAGCTTAAACCCTACATTTGAAAAAGTAATTTTGCAATCATCCGGTTCACTTTTTGAAGCTCGCTGATCCTGGTCTGACATACGAGCGCCACTGTCTTGTTTAGTTAATAGCTAATTTAATAGACGACCAATCGTTGTACGTGTGGTGACAGCTGAATACAGCACAAGCAATTTACCTCACCTTGAAACTCCTCGTCTCAAATATAGCCCAACTTTCTCCTCCGAGCCTTTGTGTTCATCTTTGATTTGTTGACTCTCCTCCTTGGCCTTGTTCTGTTTCACTTCAGTTCATTATTATTGTTCCCTTTCACTGGCACCTTCACTGCCTCGTCTCTTCACTTTGCGCTTTGAATTTAAGCGACAGCAGGATTTACAGATGGAGATTACGAATGTGTTACAGTGGGTGTGTCCATGCAGTCATTTAGCAGAGCAGAGGTCATCGTGCAGGCCCTAAAAACGGCGGCTCAGGAGTGACAATCTTATTACTTCAACAGAAGAAGGGAGGACAACCAGGATGAAGAAATTGGATGAACTGGATGGCAGGGTGAAGATTTAAAAAAAAAAAAAAAAAAACAGGACAGAATAGACAATTCAAACAATCTCCACTCATTGTGTTTCACTAATTATCAATGTCAGTCATTTATCCCTCCGAGCATAACTGATTGTTTTTTTCACCCTGTTATCAAGATGACGTGACAGGGCAAGATGCGAAGCTGAGTAAGTGGATCACTATTTTATGGCGCAGTTCTTTTAAACCTCAGCCGCTTGAAAAGTGACTATTGATCTGTGGGGCCTTTTGCAGAAAAAGAACCTGCGTTAATCTCAGCGAAAGGGGTGAGGTAAATATAGAGTTGGGGGGGGGAGAGAGAGAGAGAGAGAGAGAGAGAGAGAGAGAGAGAGAGAGACAGAGATCTAATAGGATTAGTCTGGCTCACACAAACCTCTGCAGCTGCACACGGATGCGTAAACACACACAAGGAACACAAAACGCCCCCAATAGGTTGTAGACCACAGCCATTTTGTTCGCTGACAAACTCAAATATTGTGAGCGCGTAGAGGAGCTTGCACAGTCATAAATCACAAGTGAACTGTGACTATAGGAGCCTCTGACTAGAAGCGCGGCGGATGATGAGAAGTAATGGAGGCCGACTGCAGCATGCAGTCACCTGTGTGCTCGCAGCCATGCACCAGCAGGCACTAATTAAGAGATTCCTCTACCCCGTGCAGATCATACTGCCATTATCCCAACGGAGACGGTTTGATGGAGGGCCACCTTTAAAAACCACAAAGAAAATATCCACATGACTCGAGTACATCAAATATTCTCAGATCCAAAAAAAAAGCACAATTTGCACACAACTGACACACATTACGAAACGTATCTATGCTTTGATTTTCAAACAATGTGCATTAATTGAGCATTAAAACAGTAGTGAGGAAAAAAAAAAAAAACAAAGCACGGTTGTGTTAGATATTTAATACAAAAGGACATACATACTTTCACTAGTGACAAAAGAACTTTAAGTAATGTTATACATGGATAATAAATAAAGCAACTGAGCTGTCAAAATGAGCACCAGGTGTCAATCTATTTGATATCATACATGCATTTTGTTCTGCTACATTACATGATCATTTTACAGTCATTGGTCTTTGAACCCATCACAGCAGAGGAAAACAGAGCACCTGGTTGTGATGGTGGAAACTCCGAACAAACATACAGGAGACAACTTGAATTTGATCAACATCAATCAAGAGTTGGGCTGTACCGATCACAAGTTTTTGGCCGATCACTGATCCCCAATTTTCAGAAAGCCCTGTCCTGACAATCCCGATTTTTTTTTCCAAACCCAACAGCATACGCCTTCAATGTTTCAATCTTGTTTTAATGTAAACCAGTGACAATAGCTGTGAAACAATACAAACGGGTTGTTTTATACTGCACATGAAGTCATTTCAAATAAAAATGAAAAGTCTATCAGTCATCTCACATCATGCAAAAAAGGACAGTGGCTGGCTTTTTTTTTTTCCGGCCAAACCCGAGAATATGGAATCTTTTTTGTCCCAACTACGGTTTCAAATTAAAACTCAAAACATACTACAGACTTAGAGGATGAAGTTATTGTTAGCCATTTCAGTGTAATCTTCACTCAGCTACAGAGAAACAAATACTACCTCCATATTTGAAAGATGGTTGTTTAGGTGATGAAATGTATATGACATCTTTCATTTAATTTTTGTGTTGGATTAAAAGCAGCAAAACAATCAGTCCCTTTTTTCATTCTTTTAACTTTTGATTGCTAATTAAAAACGGAAAGAACGAAAGACACTCAGATTTGAAGTGACTCTTCAAGAGTTGGTTCAAATGTAACTCGAACCTCCTCCTTTAAGAGAAAGATCAAGTGATGGTGGAAGTCTCACTGGATCTGTGTCCATCAAGCTAGTCTTTTCTACAGTCCTCCCCACTATCGCAGATTTGTTCTGCTGGAAAGTATGCCAACCTGCTCAGCGTGTGCAACAGAGTGCTCTCCGATGGCATCATAATTCATCCCGCGCACTCCAGTTCTCCAGTTCAGACTGTAGCACATCAGAGTTCTGTGCTTCGAGACTGAGTTCCATCTGCTCCTGAGTTTTCCTGGACTTGGCTCTGTCCCAGTCGGTCTGAGTTGTTTCATTGTTCCACACAACTGAGGTCTCCGTGTCACTGATGTAGCCCGAGTCTCCCGTGTAGTGGGTCGGATACACCAGAAGCGGCTCCGCAGAGAACGCACGGAGGTTCCGATCCTCAAAGTGCTCCATGTAGTCTAAACTAAAAAAGGGAAAAGATGACAACAAAAGCAGATTGACAAAGGTTCCAAGGGACACACCTACAAAAAGTAGGGGGCGCTAGAAAACAAAAGGGTAGACCCGTGCCAAAGTGAAACGAATAAAAATGACTTTGTAAAGTCAAGCCAAGCCAAGCCAAGCCAAGCATTTTTGAAATGAACCGACAGGCGAGAGAAGTACGATACTCACACAGGATGTTTGTCAAACATGATAGGAAGGAACTCATCAACAGGAAGCATCTTTTTCAGAGGCTCAGCCTTGAGGAGCTTTTGGGCTCCTTGCAAGGACAGCATGTAGCCCAAAGTCCAGTATGAGTAGTCAGCCTCCACCAGATTGTGAACATTTGGTACCGACTTCTCTGGATGATCCACCTGCATTCGCTTCCGTCCAACGTAACTGCAGGAGCAAAGTGAGGACGACAACCATCGGGTCGATCACAGCAGCTCTTCACACCAGCAAGTTTCAGAGAAAACATTCAGATCGAAAAGAATTCTGTTATTTTTGTGCTGCCTGTGAATGTGAAAAGACTGAGTCACGGTGATTTCAGCGTCTGGTCACGGGTGTCGAGGAAACAGCAGATGACAGATGGAAGGATTTCTTTGTATCAGGGAGAAATAATCCTTTCTATTTTTAACACTGACTTTTCATTGCATTGACTCACATGAGGTCCCAGTCAAGCTTGTGTGCCGTCACCTCCTGCAGCAACGCCTGCAGACGGCGTTTGAAGAACACCTCAAAGCGCAGGTCGTCCTCAATGACCAAGGAAGTGCGCAGGCCTCGATCCACGATCTGCACGCACGCACACACTCAACGTTGGGACACTTCTCTTGTATTTTTATATCCAAGCTGGATGTAACAATCACAGCAGGTAGGGCTTTTTAACCCAAAATTCTCAGCTGCGAGATGATTTTTCCTGCACTTTACAGACTATGTCACTAAATCGGTGGGGAATAGAATGTTTCCCCAACTCGGAAAGCATTGGGGGGAAAAAAAAAAAACATTCTTTGCGACTGCTGATGCAATGTGTCGTAATAACTGTTAAATGAATGGAAGTACAGAAGCCTCACCTCCTTCCAGATGTTGTAATGAGAGAGGAAACAACCCAGTTCACCCTTGGTGAGAGGTCGACCGTGATATGGGTCTTTGTACCCGGGCAGCATATTAATCCCCATGGACTCAATGTCACTCTTGTTCAGAGCCCTGATGAACAGAGACGAGATAAACAAGGAGATTAGCAAGAGGAATAACGCATCATACGGATGAGATTGCTGGAACGGCGAGTAAAGAGCTCGTAAACATTCGATACAACAGCATGAAATAATGAGACCCAATGGATGAAATGTCTTTCCAATTGATACTTGAGGATCTTATTTGACAGCAGGTTTACATAATATAGTTGCACATTTATACCCACTCTAATATTGCACAGCCCTTTTCTAATTTCAAATGTCAAATTCACGTCACGCTAATTTAGTCATTTGAAAACGCTCGTACGTCCACTCTTTGCCCAACCACAAACTTGCATGCCAAAAAAAAAAAACGACGCAGGAGACGAAACGTACTTGCCATCCACAGCAGCGATAATTTTACAGCTGAGCTCCATTTCGTGCAAAGTTCTGAGCATGCGCTCTCGCCGGTCAGCTCTCCGCACCAGATTTATCATAAACACCTGTGCGCACACAATTGCAAAACCTCACACTAGTGCACTCGTGGCCTGTGTTTTTAGATGAGTGTGTGAGAAAGGCAAGACTGTACCTCATCAAAGCCAATCTTGCTCGGCTGTTTGGGAGGAAGGGTGAGGAAGCTGGAATGTTCCAGTGGAGGATTTTTCACTTTCAAAGAAGATGGCACAGGGTTACAAAGAGAATGTGCAATGAATCTGAGGCTCTCAAAATGCAGCCTGCAGCGCCAAATGCCGTGCCCAGTTCAAACTAAAGCAATCATTTTTCACGGCTTGTTTGTGTTCCTTCCTCTGTGGATGACTACATATCGTGTGGTATCTGAAAAATAATGACTTTGCAGTGTTTTGGTTACCAAAATGGGTTTTGGGGTTTTTTTTTTCAGTAGGAGTGATAACTCTAGCAAAAACAGTCACTGGTTGCTCAGAGGAACTCCACGCTTTCTGCCTATTTGCATGACTGATTATTTTCTAACTGTCTGAAAATGTTTGGAAACTGGAGAAAATCAAATGAAACCCGCTTTCCTGCGCTATACAATGTGTTGTGTTGCCTCTTCATGTAATCACGCGCCGTCCCGTTTTACAATTTGACGTTGAACCCACCCATGATCTCAAGATGAGTGTGCAAGAAGCTCTCTGCTTCATCCAACAAAGTAGCGTGGGAGCGCAGAGGCAGAGGAAAGTATCCGTAGGTCTCTTTGTTGCACACGTACATCTGAACGTCTGACAACAGCAGAAGATGACAAGTCGATGAAAAAAATAATAATAATAATAAATAAATCACACGCGTAACATTCACCCGCCAAGCCATTTCATCCATCTCACCTGCCATGCGTGCGGAGTAGGCAAAGACGATGACATCATCGAGGGCCCAGCTGTACTCCGGGTGTGGCGGGTAAAACGCCAGTTGACGAGAGGCTTGCTTCCGTAAGTCCACCAGGTACGTCGAGTGGACCATCGGTACGGCAAAACAGCCAAGACGCTCCTGCTTCCTGATTGGTATGTAGGCTGGCGTTCGCTTGTAGTAGCCCTGCCAAGATGTTTGCCCTCATTCACCAATCATGACAAAGAAACTCTTTCTGCACATTTGAGTGCACAGATTAAATATTACAGATTCTGGTATTGGTATAAATGCTAAGTGGTACATGCAATATATAGAGGAAAGTACATGATCAGAATCACGATTCATACATTTTTGTTTTTGTTTTTGTCGATGGTCACCATAATTTCCTTTGCTGCAGCTGAACATCTGTTTTGCAACTAGCGAGGAGATTCCAGTGTTTGGAATTCAGACTCACGGCCCGTGTCAAAGCATTTCTCCTTCCTGACGCGCAATATTGCTCAAGGGAGCCTTAAGTTGCGCATACATTGTGGACGAAAACGCTGGCATGGATCGGGTGAAATCACCTCTCAGGGAGATGACAATATGCAGTGAGCATTTGCATGCAACACATGTATGATGCACTTTGATACACTTGGAAAATCCAATCCGACTGCATACAAGAGCTGAATCTTAAAGCATGCCTTGACAAACATTTTAATGCTCACTTGTCATCATCTGGAAAAGGAGACAGGATGTTCCATGTTATTTCTATTCTCCTCCCCAAAGAGTACTGTTTGAACCAAGAGGAACGGTGCTTATAGTGGATTTTAAATTTCTACTCAACCATGTTCAAATGCAATAGTTTGGTGACACTCGGAAAAAAATAGACAGAGATAAATCGTTTCAAAACGTTTTCCACCATTAATGAGACCTGTAACCTGTTCAAGTGCACTGATTTTTTTTGTTTTAATTTCTCCTTTCAAGAGAAGTAAAAATAAACTGAGATAATACGGATGCAAAAGTGTGCACATCCTCTTACAACAGGAATGTGGCTGTGTTCACAATTGACAAGTTACATTTAAACTCAGGTTAAATGGAGTCGGCAAATACGTGCCACCATTTAAAGTGCCTATGGTTAACCCCAAACAAATTTCAGTTAGACCAAAGTGCATTTCCTGACATTTTTTTGTTTGTTTTTTGTTTCAGAGTAAATGACTGAATATTTCGTGTGAACACTGACTTGTATTTCCAACAGTTCACCGACCATTTCTTCTACCTAGTCAAAGGCCACAGTTCCAGCTGGAGAAAAAAAGCCCTAAAACATGTTGCTGCCATCATAACGCTTCACTGTACTTATGACGATTTTTTTGGGTGATGAGCAGTGTTGTGTTTGCGCCAAGCGTACCTGCCAAAATATTTAACCTTGGTTCCAGTGAATCACAACAAAATCTCTCACACATGTGACAAAATGTGTTTTTAAGTCTTTTTTTTTTTTCATAAAACAAAGATTTGTGTGGGTGTAGATGAATGCTGGATCGACACTGACAAAATTCTGGCATTTTGCTCAAAAGTGGCACGATTTGGATATGCGTCATGGGAGCGTAAATTGAAAAAAATATCTGGAATCGGATATCCACAGTTCGAAATCAGGCCTCCAAAAGTGGATAAGCGATGACAGAGTAAAAGCACAGTGAGATCAAAATACACCATTTGGTGACATATACACGCCTGCCTTATCAGACAACTCGTAAAGCCAATGGAATGGATTCGGGATTCGGCAGTTAAATGGTCAACAAATATGCAAATGCAGATTTGGCCAATGAGTGACTCTAGGCTCCATTTAGTACGTAATTCAATTTAATAATTTCTTTCAATGCTAATTCATTGCACCCAGCGAATATCAGTGAAATGATGTACTCGACAAAGGTAGGGCATTCGGGCAATCCTTCAAATTTTAAGGACATGTGGATTGGATGCTATATAGCCGAACACAGTGTGAAATGGCTCACAAAGGACTATCAACATTACCTGTGAGGTCATGCCGCACCAGAAGTTGGAGTATGCAGCTCTGGACACCAACATTGGGGCGACAATGGTCTTGTTTTCTTTCATCAGTTTCCACAATACATCTGGGTTGGTGAGCAAGTTGTCACAGTCGGCCATCTGTCACCAAAGAAAAGAGCGTGACACTGCCGGTGGACATAATGCTTTGGTGAAAAGACCACCTCTGCGAGTTTTGATACAACCGCACTGGCTGGAAAAGTGTCTGGCGGCAAATTATACTGAATATGCAAGGAGCTCTACCAGGAAAAAAAAAAGTGCATTTCGACACAGGTAACCATAGCAACAGGATGTAAGCTTTATCATCTGGTGCCAAAAATCTCTGTTAGCACCATCTCTTCCATTTAAATGGTCAGATACAAAGCGGGTGAGTAAAATATGTTTAAATAGGCTGTGGCTCACATTTCCCAGGGACATAGCGCCAGTGTCAGGCCATTCCATTCAATTTTAAAATCAACAGAAAGCAAGACATTAACTCTCCATTAAAATATAAACCGTTTCAGTGAGACCGAATATTATTTTCCATGCGTGTCCATATAATCACTTCATTTAAATGCCTCCGTGGTAATGACCATCCATTTACCCAGAATCCAGGATGCATAACAAAAGCAACTCGATCAGGATAGTGATTGACTGACAACATACCAGGAGGTAGTCAGCCCAGATTTCACGGGCTGTGTCCAATGCCCCCTGACGAAGCTTCATTACGTGTTCATAACGAAGATTATTCCAGTGTTTGGGGCCCACCTCGTCCTCAAAGGCACTAAGGCGGGCACAGATGACACTGGTGTTAAGAGCTGAAACACACTGATTGGGGTCGGTCACTCAGCCACATTCACGCACACACACCCACACACAAAGAAAATTACCTGGATCCATCATCTGGTCTCCACTCCACATAGTGATAGTCATTCTGCACCTTGATGAGCCAGTCTCGAAGAAAGGCGGTGGTGTTATCTATGTTGTGATCTGTCGCCACCCTGTGGCAAGATGAGGAACAGAGACACTTTTTCATTGGGGGGGGGGGAGACGACACCAGGCACTTGGATGGGATCCACTGATTAAAGATATCGGAAAAGCAGAGATGTTGATGCATAATTAAAATGTCTGCTTATAAAAGATGGTCTTCATGAAAAGGATTCTGCAGTGATATAATTTGGCTGCATGGGTTCAATGACTGAATCCGGAAAAACCGTATCAATCACAGTAGGGCAATCTAATCACCTCATTAGTCTGGCACACAAATGCCCGGAGCGCCACTATCGTTTTGTGTCCTGCTCCATCCGTATATGTTACAATAAATTCACAATTGCACACAACCAGTTGTAAGAAGTGCAAAAGACTCTCACGTCAGTGATGCACAGTAATTTCGAAACGTGAACGTCCGCAGTAGTTTCAGTTAGATGAAATGTATTCAAATATCTGTTTAAATTAAAAAGTAGGGGCGTAACAACAACACAAGCAATGAATTGAATCATTCCACTTGAAAATGTAGAGATATGTAATGATTTGTCTTTTCTTGGAGATACAGGTATATATCTTTGAAGGCAACGCCACATACAATACTGACAAGTTCATTCATATGTATTTAAATTAAAAATAAGGAAGTCATTGAATCATATCATACCCTCTCGAACTGAGCCACACTGTATGGAATCGAATCATAATCCCACTGAATCGAACCAACTCGTAAGGTTCCACTTTAAAATCGAACCATCCTTTGGATCGCATTGAATCGTCGTATATTGGAGTCTTTTATCGCAACAAAAACGGACACGGGCACTAATCAGTACTCAACAGCGCTGCACCCCCAAAAAACAATGCACAAATACTTTTGGGTTTTTTGACATACAATGAAATAGCATTATGAAAAGCATTATTTGGAGGATTAAATATAGAAAGATAGAAAATCTTGTTCTAACTTGACATATTATACTTTCCCATGATTTTACGGACAAGTACAGAAAAAAAAGTGGTAATAATTGTCAAAATACCAAGAAAAGAATTGCTTATCAAGCACTCCTCCTCTAGTGCAATCCCACCCAAAGATCAACCCGCATTTTACAAAGAGTATAGCCGTACCAAACGCAGAACTGAATTCAGAGTGAATTCTAAATTCAAATTCAATGACTGAATTTGAATTTAAATTGAGGTGGCAAACAGGAACCAGAAAACTGCAATTACATGACATTCAAAGAAATGGGTGGTGCAAAAATTAAAGTGTGTTTAATCATGAAGCCCCTGCGATTGGCTGGCAACTGGTTCAGGGTGTCCCCCGCTTACTGCCCGAAGACGGCTGGGATAGGCTCCAGCACCCCCCGCGACCCTTGTGAGGATAAAGCGGATTGGAAAATGAATGAATGAATAATAATGAAGTAATAATGAAAATAGTCAACAGTACAGTGTAGTAATTGTATTTTTATTCAAATTAAAACCTACTCAGAAAAATCAGGTCATCAAAATTGAAAAAGAAAAAAAGTTTGATACCTTGCTTTATCTAGGTCTTTAAAATGGCTGGCCAAACATTTCGGACATTGTTTAGGAGACGATGTGATTTTTTTTTTTCTTCTGAATTGGAGTGAATGAAATGTCACTTCCTGTAGTTCAAATTCAATTGAGCAATCTGTGGGGTGGAGTCACTTCAAATCCAAATTCATCCACTGAACTGATTTCTGAAATTCAGAATTTTGCACGGTCTTGTAGGATACTAGAATGCACGCTACACAATGGCACAAATTTGAAGGTAATTTTTGATTTGTATCACGACGATACGGTATCCTATTTCATAACGTTGGCATCACATGATGAGATTTTTTTCAGGCTCTGTATTTTTTTTTTTTTTTTGGCATAGCTATGTACCATCAATGTGAGCTGCGGCATACAGACAAAGACTGAGGAGAAGTAGTGGAAGCGGCTTGCACGCCGTCTGCGTCATCAAAACAAATCTTTGAGCCTGATGGGCAGGGGCAAAGAGCGACACATGGAATGTGTAGGTATGGGAGGAAATGGATTTACAGCCTACGGCATCATGTAGCTGTTGACGGACGGCGTGCCGCAGGTGGTTACTTTGCCATCTGCGTGTGGTTTTCTCACATTCAAGTGCTGTCTCAGCGTTTACATGCGACCACTTCAAAGCACAGCCATTTTTGGTGTTCTACTGCTCACTTCAATGTCTCCATGCCTTTCCCTGAACCATCCAGATCTAGTAGAGCACACCTGCACAGTCCAATGAGATCCAATACAAGGGCTGCAACATTTTTTTTTCTGTATTTGGTACAGTAGAATGACACTTCGTCGAGCAAAACCCTCTACATACACAAACAATCATAAAACTGATTTTTTGACTGAAAAACAAAGTCTAGTGGCACTACTCTGAAGTCTAATGTACAGTGGAAGCTCAATTTGATGTAGTAACTGGGGGGAAGAGATAAAAAATTAGAGCGGTAGAGAATTGTCTGTAAACTTTTAAGTACATTTTTTGTTGCATAACAATGTTAGCCCCTGCTAACATGATTGCCATGTAGGCACATATGTGAGCCTGCTGTACTCTACTGTATGTCTGTGACAACTGCGACACAATCTGGAAAAATGTGTACCAGCCTCTGTCTGTTGATTGCACCCACCCCGCCCAACTTGAGGCACAGATCTCAAAAACACAACAACTGGTTCATGAAGCAATCTTGAAGCTTCATTTTCCTATCACGAGTGCATTGAGCAATAACATAGGATACATTGTGAGAGGACCTGTCTGAAGCCAGGGATGATTAATTAATTTCTCATAAATAAATAAATACATACATACATACATACATACATACATACATACATACATACATACATACATACATACATACATACATACATACATACATACATACATACATACATACATACATACATACACGCATGTGGTAAAGTTTGTACAGTTGCATTTGACACATGGACGTACGCAGTTGTTTGTAGTGTCATAAAAATATTTGGCCTCCCACCTCATCCCACCCCGCATTTCATGTGCCCCTCTAAAGACTGAGGTCTAGGGACGTGTTTGCTCTTGCCTAAAGTCAGGGACAAGCACCAGCTAACATGGGACCCTAGTGAGTACATGCAGTATAGAAAATGGATTGATAGTAGATTATGCAAAATTTGGCCAACACACACAGAATAAACAAATCTCCTGAAAGACCCCATCAAGAAAAATTTCTTGCAAATTTGTCAGAACACAAAAGTATTGTTGACAAGCCTGACAATTTCGAATCAACATAAAAATGGCCAAATATAGAAAATGAGGCTCCAAAGTCCTGGAAAAATAAAGCTTGCCTTCCAGCTATAGGACCGTGAACAAGACTCTTCCGTGCGGTGTGTTAAATTAAAATGTCAATTTTGCTCTTACAGCGACTTGAACCACAATTAAATGAATCACATTAAGGTGAGTCATGAAGTAGATGCGCCTCTTGTTTCTCACTTTACTGATACAAAAATGCCAAGCTAACCAGTGCCTCTTTTGGGAAAGCAAAATCTTAATAATAAACTGCACAAAAAGCCCAAGTAAGTGCAAAACTATTCTACTTTTTCAAGGCATTTGAAACTGTGGTATGTGACTTGAGAGGCAACTTTTACCCAAAGATGAAGGCTTTAGGAATTCAGAATGTGAACTACTTCAGGGACAATAAAAGTTGAACGCCCCACCGAATTAATCTTTGGAAAAGAAGAATGCTGTCTTGAAATCAAGTTTCTCGCCAGTTCACCTGGCACCGGTTCAATAGCAGCAAAAACAGACCTAAACAATGGTCGAGACATGAGGTAGGCAAGAATGTAAGCCTAATGGAAGGTTATTCTCCATCCTGCAAGTCGACGCAGCACACTCTTTCAACGTAACAATACACACCCATGTGTTTATATGAGGCTCTGTGCCAAGGTGCTTTATCTTCAACTGTCAGGTTGAGAGCTGCAGGTATTGACAGGTGGCTAGGGCCACTGAGTTAATGTTATGAAACTTTCTAGAAGGTCTTGAACAGAGAACGCAAGACAAAGAGCTGTGCTCAAGCTACCACGTGGATATACCAATTTTAAACTTTGGCCAGAACGCAAGAAAACCGATGAATACTGGTTTGAAACTAAATTCAACATTCAAAGGAGACAGCCCTCTCACTCGAATGAACAATATATTCACTTTTGTCTAAATTTAGTTCAAAGGCACTCCATTATTTTAACCACACTCTCGTCTGCTTGACGCTCTTCATGCACAGTTGCTTTGCTAAACCACTTGAGTGCCAAAATATAATCTAACCTGTCAAATGTGAACGCTGATGAAAAGATTACTTTCATCTCTAAAACGCAGGTCTACTGGCACATAATGAAAACAAGAGGGAGTAAGCTCCAGATACAATAAAAAGTCTGGAAGACCGAGACTCGATAAAACGAGGAGAAAAAAAACATACTGGGATCAGTGGTGGAAGGTAAGAAAGTATGAAGGAAGTATCTGTATTTTACCTAAGTATTTATTTTTCTGATTCCCTGCATTTGAAAATACACATCTGCACTTTACTCGTTACTTTGTCAAAAAAAAGTCTCATTACTTTTTTCTAATTCTGTAGATCATGACATTAGGTAAAAAAGATGTAAACATAGAGGAAAAAAATGTGGTTGGTTAACGTGGTTGGATCTTGACTGATTGAGATCTTAGTTGTTTTTTTTTATTAAGGCGGGAAAAAAAACAAGGACACCAGCAGCATGGATGAACGTGAATGGGGGAACATTTATGACAAAGGCAATAGATTCGGAGAAGCACCATAGTCTTGAACCTAGAACTGTTAGAATTCTTTTTTAATTCTCAGATCCTGAATAACACGGATCAGCAAATTTGGACAATTTTTTAAAAAAATCAGAGATGCAGGTGTTTTGCACTGATTCTGAACATTCCCTTGTTTATTGTCTGGTATTATAACTTTGAATAATAATAATAATAAATGTATTATTATTACTATTATTATTATGTAAAATAATAGGTTGCGCAACAGGTGGAATTTTTTTCTGAAACATCATGGCTACAAATTACATGGCATGCTAAAATCCATATTGTGTCAGCTTTTATATATCAAACTAAAAATAATAATATCTTAAAAACTCAAAAATATGATACCTCAAAAGCCTGATCCGCTGGGATAAAAAGTGAAGACGATACGAAGATAAAATGCATTTAAGGATTTATTAAGCCATCTTTGATGAAAATTTGCTGTTGCCCAGTGTAATTTGTGGCAAATACCACAACCTAAGAACAACTAGCTTCTGCATCTAAAAAAAAAAAAAAACACATACAATTTAAGATTTTTTTTCACGATATCCTCAGCTAATTTCGCATCTTTTCTGAGGCAGTTCACATAGTCACCAAAACTATATGAACGCACTTTGTTGACTCTTGCGAACTTTTCTACAGCATGAGGTACACTTATTTTTTTCTTCTGCTCTGTATGAGTACTAAAGACAGAAGCTTTTGTGTCTGTGTGTGTGTGTGTGGTGGAATCAAAATTAGCCTTGTCGATAACTGACAGTCAGTGGTGGTGTAGTGGTACTCTCGTCTGACTTGTGTGCAAGCGGCATGGGATCGGTTACCACTCAGTGATGCTGTGGGTGTGAATGTTCGTTTGTCTCTATATGTGCCCTGCGACTGGCTGGCGACCAGTTCAGGTTGTAGCCTGCCTTCTGACCGAAGTCAGCTGGGATAGGCTCCAGCAATTCCCTGCAACCCTCCTCAGGATAAGCGGTGTAGAAAATGGATGAATGGATTGACAGTCAGGAGGTGTTTTTTTTTTTTTAACTTTGGTCTGAAGTACTTTTCAGAGCCTGCATTTTTTGAAACTTTTAGTTCAGGAGTTAAAATCTATACAACTTGTAGCAAGGTCTTTTATATTACACAAGTGTCTGTACCGGTACTTCTACTTCAGTACAGAGTGTGAGAACTTTTGCCACCTCTGACTGGGACACAAGGACATAAATCTTCTACACTGGAGTTTTTGCGCCAGGATTGGGGAGTGCAGAGGAGTGAGGCGGTGTTTCCAGTCGAGTCGAAAGATGTGGCAGGAAAAGAGGGGCAGGGACAGAGGGGGGAATGAGAGAGGATCCCAAACTGAATGGAACTTTTTCACAGGCACGACTCGACTAGCGCAGAGGGCCCAGAGTACTGTACTCCTTTCTCGTGCATCGTTCCGAGCTGATTCTCTTCTTGTTCGCCAATACATGCATAAACTAGAGCAATCAAACAATGATTACAACAGTTATAAAAGCACAGCATATGGTCAGATACTGTATATTATCAGGGTAAACTATACTGGAAAGAACGAGAGCAAAAAACTTTCAAGGATATCAACGAAAACAGACGTTATCTCACACTGGTTAGGTTGGTTTGGTAAACTCTTCATAATAATTCACAATCGCTTGCCTGTCAGGATAGGTCTGTTATTCAATGTAAATGTTATACTGGTGACTTTGCAGCAACGACACTCACCACAAAGCAATGCGGTCCTTCGGGTAGCGAAGGCGCTCCAAGGCTCCGAGGAAGAGCGGCAAAGAGTGCTCAGAGTTGCGGCAGATGAGCGCGACAACCACCCGTGGGGCGAGGAGAGGGGACTCGGGGCTCCAGCGCTCCTCGGGGAAGTAGCCCCGGCTCAGGCCCGAAAAGTGGACGAACAGCAGGGCGGATAACAGCGAGGCGATGCGGGGCATGGCAAGGGGAGAAGCGTTTAAGGTGTTACGGCCGACAGATGGGGAGACCGGCGTGCAGAAGTTAGGTGCGTCCCGCTGTTGTGTTATGCCGATAGTGGCGACATGGCGGACGAGTTTGCTGACTTAAAGGGGAAGCTATAGGCTGTCCCTGTGGGGCTCCGCCTTCCGAAGAATGTGCTGTTGTGCTTTTGGTAACTAAAAAAAAACACATCATAGTTTAACTGTTACATTCATAAGAATTGTTTTAGCAAACGTTATTTCCGTCTGTGCCAGAGGCCAGGAAGCTTGAGGGTTCTGCGCAGTATCCTTGCTGTTCCCAGCACTGCACATTTCTGGACTGAGATGTCCGATGTTGTTCCCGGGATCTGTTGCAACCACTCATCTAGTTTGGGGGTCACTGCCCCGAGTGCTCCGACCACCACAGGCACGACTGTCACCTTTACCTTCCAGGCTCTCTCCAGCTCCTCTCTGAGCCCTTGGTATTTCTCAAGTTTCTCGTGTTCCTTCTTTCTGATGTTTCCATCACTTGGGACCACTACATCCACTACAACGGCTTTCCTCTGCCCTTTATCTATATAAATATAGATATATATTTATATATAAATATAAAAATAAATAAATACATATATATATATATATATATATATATATATATATATATATATATATATATATATATATATATATATATATATATATATATATATATATATATATATATATATATATATATGTGCGCCTTCCCCTTTAAGAATAATCAATCGGGACTTTTACAGGAAGTATGGAAAACGACGTGTGGGGGTGCCCTAATGTTCATCTGCAACTCCTCTATATATTTTTTTACGTTTCCTCTCTACAATTATTACTGGACTCAAGGGACCGTTGCTACACAGGTGGCAAAAGAAGGATCACACATATTCTGCACAAGGAGTACAGACGCGCAAAATAATAAGTACAGACTTTATATCAATTTCAGTATAACATCCATCGATCTTCTCTTCTGTTTATCCTTATGAGGGTCGCGGCCGTCCTTGAGCTTATCCCAGCTGTCTTCCGGCAATGGGCGGTGTAGACCCTGAACTGATTGCCAGCCAGTCGCAGGGCACATAAAGCCGAACAACCACCTCCCTGCAGCGTTTTCGTCTTGTTAAATGCATTTTTATACCACTCTAACTGACATTGTATAGTACAATATTGTGTCAAATGTTGCCCAGTCAACATCCATTGCAGCCTGGTCATCTTGGAAGGGGGATTCTCCCATCTGCGGCCCCTTCTCAAGTTTTCTCATTTTTCCCCAGAGGTTTTTTTTTTCCCTTGCCCTCCTCAGGGTTAAGGTCAGGGGACGTCGTTAATATTTGTCAACTGTGGGCACCTGAAGCCCTTTGAGACCATTTGTGATTAAGCCTATATAAATAAATGCGACTTGACTTGACTTGGGAGAGGTGTGTCATGTGTCATGGCCGTGCACTCATGCACACACTCAGTCTGTGGCATCCAACCACTGATTAACTGTATCCAGTACTGTATACGTTGCTATATCATGAAGCTATTAGTCCGTGAACACAGCGCACCCTCATGTTTACACTTTTCTTGGGTAGATAGCAAAACATATTTGAAAAGAAGGAACTGAACAGCTCCCAAAGCAAATCAAGGGTAAACATGTTTTCAAATCTTTAAATTACCTCGTGCCACCTTACCTCTCAGAGCTCATCCGCCCCTGCACACCTGCCCGGCGCCTCAGGTCTGCGGACCAGGCATGATTAGAAGTACAAAGTAGAAGTAGAAAGCACTTGATATCGGTTGGAAAAAGGCCTGGTCTATTCCCAAAAAGTATTCGCTCACTATTGAGGTGAAGCAAGTGAATTTTAACATATTACATAAATACTATCCGGCCAACCATGACATGAGTACGTTTAAAAGGGACAATAATGTTTGTTGCTCTTTTTGTGGAAACCACCCAGTTACAGTTCAGAACCTCTTCTGGATCTGCTCATACTCTCAGACATTGGAAGGATTTCAGTAAATGTTTCATTTCTTCACAAAGACTTCTTTTTAAAACAGGAAAATATTTGATGTGTTTATGAAGTATGTCAATGAAGATGGGGTTTTTTTTCATAATTAATATGTTAATACTTAGGGCTCAAATGTTATTTTATTTCGTATGTTAAACTTTTGAATGAATTAAACAGGCTCTGAAAACTATAAATATTTGCCAACCTTTTAATAGCGGCACGCTCGTCTACTGGTTAGCACGTCCATCTCCGAGCGGTCTGGTGGTAGATTCTGGACTCTGGGCTCCCTGTGTGGAGTTTGCATGTTTGCCCCGTACCTGTGTGGGTTTTCTCCCACATTCCAAAAATATGCATGGCAGGTTAACTGAACATTCTATCTTGTCCCTAAATGTGATTATGAGGATGGATGGCTGATGTTTAAAGATGAATAAAAGATGATCATGCCCACATATACGGTACATGCAAACATATGTAAATGCCGGTCGTGAATAGGAAAACAAAATGCACAGCAGTCAGGGTTTACGTAAATATGATCCACTTGATGTTTGAGCCTACACAGGTCTAGTACAAGCCTGTCAGGTGTCAAAAGAGCCACGAATCATGACACCAGCCTGAAGAACAAATCAGCTCAAATGTCAGCCTTCTGAAAAAAGAGTGGGAAGAAATGATGGACAGATAGGAACATTTATAAAAACATCCAAGAGGACCCAAGGCTGGTGGAGGCGGCATCATCATGTGTGAATTGTCATTTGAAATCATTAAGTCATGATTTGTTTCTTAAAGTTCCATGCATAGTGGTTACATCATTTGATGGGAACCAAGCAAATATTAATTTGAATTTAGAAATTGCTAATCACATACAACATGCTCTATAAAAATGTGTACAGCCTTTAGGCATTTAACCCACACATTCCTTGAGATTACATGTTGTCAGTCAAATAATTAACGTTGCCTGGGGCACATTTAAACAAAAACTATCTCTTTGCAGTGTATTCACAAAAAAAAAAAAATCCTCTCCTTTTAATAATCAGCACATGGTCAACCTAAATTATTATTGATTGATTTATTGAATATGTAAAGCTAACATTGAGTAAATTGAATCCACCACTTTTATTTTTTTCAGTGTACCGTGTATAACATCAAACTTTTGATCTTGCCATCAGTGACTAGCACACATCTTGCAAACTTTCATTTGGCCTCCCATTAAGACTAATATATGTAACAGTAGTCCCACCAAACACAGCCCCCAGTGTTCCCTTGCTTCCATTTGGTATATTCCTTCGGAACCAAACCAAAGTGGCTCCATATGTGAATCGCACACCACCACCAGCTGCCCCCTCCAATGCTCCTGTTTCATTTCCTGATGATGAGTCAGAGCCTGCATGGTCCCTTGAGCATCAAAGCAAAATGAGAAGTCTTCATATAAACATGCGGACATGCACGACATAGTTTACCTCTGTGGCCACAGCTGACTGCACGAAGAAATCAGTTATCTAAGTCTTATGTTTTGTCTCGTATGTCTTCGGAGATTCTCTGGCATCAAGATCATACATAATTTGTGTTTGTGTGTCTTTCACTGCAAAACAAAATGACTAACTCGGCACACTGACAGTTGTAACACTCTTTAAAACTTGATTGGGTTCTTTCTTTAACTCAAATTCAAACATTTTTTTTCTAAAGTCCCACTCCCTACAACCGAACATCATCCACATCATACATAATCAAAAAGATTTTCAGAACATAGCTGTCCCATTAATAGTGATGTACAAAGCCACTCTCAGAGAGCGAGTGTACACAATGTGCCTGACTGGAACTGTCTGTGTCTTTGGGTTACAAAGTTGTCACGAAGCCATGCAGTTGCACAAAGCCATCAAGTGAGAGCAGACATCTCCAAAGAGCACACAAAAGGAGCCCTCTCATGGCTGTTGCGTAGCATTTCATCAGAAAGCTTTCCACAGAGACCATAGCTTTGCAGTTTTTTCACCCTTTGTAAATGTATATTGCACACACACACACACACACGCACACACACACACGCACACACACACACACAGGCGTTGTGTGAGTGCTCCTCCTCACAATTGTAAACTATATTTGCAATGGATTCTTCCAACTTTTTGGGAACAGATTGGGGAGGGCTCTTCTTTGCTCAAGCAAGCCTGTGACCAAGTGCACGAAACAAAGTTAATCGATTTGGTGAGCTTGTTAGGCAAAAAAAAAAAAACCTTAACCTCAAGCCCATCTAACGCCTTCGGGGTGAACCCCTTTTCGAAAACCACGCCGGAAGAGTGGAAACTGTTATAGCCGCTAATTGAGAGATAACAGACTTAAGAGAACGCCACATTTTGTTCGTGCCCCCAATGCTTCTGTCCATATTGTGTCATTTTGCAGTGCTACTTCTTCTGTCCGCTAGATGGTGACAAATAGCCATTATATTCCAATAAATCGGGTGTGAACACAGTGAACAACTACGAATAACCTCAACAACGCTTGTTTAATGTATGGTATGCATCTTTTATTTTCAATCTTTCTTTAAATGTGTAACGATGGTTAGTGGATTTTGGTGAGTGAAGGGTGTAAAGTTCCTCCTTAAAACTACATTAATGCAGAATCCTATTCTCTTTCAGTTTTTGTTACTGTCCTGTGAGGATACAAAAAGTGATTTGCCATGGTTAACAATTTCTGTGGCTGCCATCTCATAGACGCACACGTCCCTCCATGTTGGAGTCATACAGTTTCTCAGTGTCAGCCTCATAACACAACAAGGCTGTTATGGAAATAGATTTTTCTTTGGAGTTTTGTGACTTGTAACTCTCCTTCTGTGGTTGCCTCTTCTGAATCTTAAAGGTGCCTAAAAACAAGGTAAGGCTGGAAGATGGAAGACTGCACCCAACCCCTCAAACCCAATCGTGTGCGCATGCGTGTGTGCGTGTGCGTGTGTGTGTGTGCGTGTTTGCTCTGCATGCAAAAACTTGCTTCACGGAGGTGTTGCAATTCCAACTTTGTGACATGTATGACATACTGTATAATAGCATGATATGGCAATGCAATTGTACCCTTCACACACACGCACACACACACATGCACACACACACACGCACACACACACACACACTAGGTTAACTGAAGACTTGAAGCACTGTCCATTGGCGTGAACCTCAGTGTAAATGATCATTTGCCGAT
>CAAKHF010008483.1:0-19737 GCA_901007745.1 Hippocampus kuda
CTGAATGAGTTAATATGTTACTTCGTTACTGACATTACCAGGCATGTCAGTCATGTAACGTTAGTATACCGTACACTTATTCAGCCTGTTGTTCTCTTTTATTTTTATTTTAAATTGCCTTTCAAGATGACATGTATGTTTTTGGTGTTAGATTTTATCAAAGTGTGACCTATATACGTTTTTTCCTTCTTAATTATGTATTTTTTGGCTGGTGCGATTTATAATAGGGAGCGATGTATAATCCGAAAAATACGGTCATTATTGAGCTAGAAAAGGGAATAAGCATACAGCACTAGGTTGTTTTTTTTTCTGCATTTAATCATAGCCGACCATTTATGTTGTCGTGTAGGAGATCGCAGTTATTTTTCTCGCTAGGAAATGTTTCAGGTGGTCAAAGACAAAAACACGGTCCTCTGTTTGAACTGGAATAAGAGAAGCTAGCAGTTGTGGCCCGCGCATGAGTTAATATTCAAGCCAAGGTTCTACTGGCGAGCTAACTGAATGGATGCCAAGACACAGGAAGAGGGCAGGACCAAAGAGAGAATCATATTTAGTCGTCAAAGTTATTCACTAAAGTTAATTTTGTGTTTAAGGTGTCGTGCATTGCAGTATATATAGAAGTCCCCAAAATAAGTCCAAGGTTTTAATTTTTAGTACTCACTATTGGGGGCTTGTTTACCTCATCCATTCTTATTTTGCTGTGGCTCAACGTTTCAAAAAGCTTGATGCTTGTCCAATGTGTGAAATGGGACATGTTTGTTTGCCTTCCAGTGGTGTGAGAAGACAACAATGCGGATCCTCATCGCGGTGCTTCCTTCAACTATCAGGTTTTAAGCTTGCCTCCAAAGAGCGAAGAAGCCGTCCTGAGGCAAAGACTCAAATGAGATAAGGTAGGACGTTCCTTCACGTGGCTTTTCCATTGACTTTCTGCAATGCGGCAATCGGCCTCGATCCTGCCGTGGAAATAAACACTCTTGGGAGTTATGAGGGACAAGAGAGGCTGCCAAGCTCTGGATACCGTTTCTTCACTCGAAGTCATCGAACGAGGACATGAATCATCTCCCGTGTGGATTCTGGGGGGGGGGGAACCCAGATGTCTTCGAGGCTACAGGACCATCCAAATTCATTGACTTAAACCTCCTAATTCCTATTTATGTCTTTTTATTACCTTATTGCACTTTTCAGAACTCCAAGCACAGATGATGCTGACGCTTTAAACTACGTTTTTTAGTGTCGTTTATTTTTTTTAAAAGTAGGGAACACATTTCACTTGACAGAATGGCGAATTGATGGACAGAATGGATGAAGACCCCCTCGGATGGCTGTCAGGCATAGAATGCATTTCTTCTGATGGGAGTTGTGTCGGTTTTATTTGTGATTCCGGAGCTGAACTGGAATGTGTCCTTTCCTCACAAATTTCACATTGAAAAGTTAGAGGGGGAAAAAAAATCCAAAATATACCACTTAGAAACACACACAAGGTGGTTGTCATTCCATGATACCCTTAATTCAATGGCACTTTTTCTGCAAGCTTGCGGATACTTCCTAAAATTGGCACTTTATTGTATTGGTGCACTTATTTCATATATCGAAATCTTGAGTGGTGTGTTTTGGCCTCGTCTCTAATTTGAATTTGAATACATTTTAAAGAGAGCAAAAACAAAAAAAATCTAACCTCCAAAATCGGCGAAGGGATTACAAAATAATGAATGTTAAAATGACAATGATGATGAAAATAAACCCCACTTCAGACGTGGCAGCTTCTATCTTGAAATGAAAGTTTGGGTAGAGAGAGTAATGGGATGATCCAAATATTTGTTTACAGCGTCGGATGTTTGCAGCGTGTGTTTTTGGTATGCCTCCTATTGTGTGCAGCATTGATGTGTGAAAACATGTTTATGTACACACACACATAACGTTGTAGATTGATATGCGTTTCCAAGATAGAAGAGGGTCCAACTCATGCTTAAAAGTTGGTTTTTCACATCTGTGGTGTCTCACTTTCATTTCCTGCATTTATTTTCAAAACGAAGAATTAAATTAGCAAATGTCTGACTGGCTTTTTATTTCTTTTTTTTTAAACATTATTTCTTTTAAAGATGTTTTTTGAAAATGCTATAACTTGTTTGTCAGCCATTAACTTTCTCAAAGTTTTTTTCTTCTTTCTTTTTGGAGTGTCCCGACCACCTGTTTTGTATGGAGTAAAAAAAAAAAAAAATGCTGCGCCTACAGTTGCCCCATTGTGTATGCAGTTCAGCTTCTCACACCTGATGTCCTTTAGATTGCAAACAAGTTTTAACTGAATCAACTGCTGATTGCGACCAAGTTGTCCACCCTTTGCTGCCTCATTTGCATCAAGATACAAATCGATTGTCCGTGTCGGGTACTCACGATTGAAAACCTCCTTCTTGTGTTACCGTACTGGTTTGTGAACAAAACACATGCACGTATTATCAATGTGCAGATGCACTGACATGTTCCCCTTCATAGCAAAGTCTGTCCCTTCTTTCGGCACTCATGCGCTTTCCCCCTCTTTTGACAATCCCATTATTACACAATTGGATCTCTATGGAGCCTTTTAGAGCCGTCTGGCTGAGCTTCTAAAGCAGCTTTCAAGTAAGAAGCTCTTCCCCAGTGAGCTACAATATCCTTTAACATACAAATGTCAAGAGGTGAAATTACAAGTGGAAAAAAAAAAAATCTCATTTCAACGCTCGGCAATCAAGGGTTGTTGGAGCGAACCCTCAACGCAACTCTCTTAACCTCCTTAAATCGAACCTTGGTCTTGTGTGAATCCCGATGACCCATAAGAGTGTCTGCTTGGAATCGCGCAGTCATTCGGGTCTTTCCCCCCTGCGATTCCTCTTTGAGCCTCCCAGTCGGAGAACTCGCACTATCTGCCTTGGACCAGATGGCTGCAAATAAAAGTATTTTTCAAAGCTATTTGGGTGAAGAAACTTAATCGCTCTCACTGCTAAAGCGGAAAAGCACGTTAGCTGCATGTCATTGTGACCGTTTTGCAAAGTCGTAATCAAGTACAAAACCTACTTTTGACAAGTTTGCCGTTGATTTCCAAACATTTTAGTGAAATAGGAAAATGCAACAAAATTCATCAAATGGGAACAATCCGGTTGGCTCAATTCAGTCTTTGTGAATTAGCAAAACCGGGATTATTGATAATCGGCAAATAGAAAAAAACCCCTGATTGATGGATATTGAGACAGCCTTGCAAACTACCTCATTAACAGATCCCTGTAGATGGTGCCATTGCATCACTTTTGATTTTGGATCAGCACAGTTTTTGAGTCACGATTCAGCAGTGAATCTCGCCTTATGTCGGGAATGAGAAAGAGAAATGCCAACATGTAAATTGGACACGTTTAGGTGCCTTAAATTTGAAGAGAGTAATGCATACGAATGATATAAACAAATCATATGCCATCTCAGGTGATACAAAGTAGGTTGCGATTGTGAGAAAAGATGGAATTCACATTGTAAATGAGGAACACTATGTAAAAAAATACATTTTAAAAAAGCCACTGGCATTCAACCCGAGCCCATGTGGCGATGCAGCATCATGCCCCATTTAAAAAATACTAATTTTGCCATCAAAAATTTTGTTTTTGTTGTTTCATAGTTTGAGGTGTCAGAAGATACATCTTTATTCATATAGCTGCAGCTGAAAGAAAGTGCTTTACAAAACATTGAACATAAAATAATACACATATATGTTTGGGTCAAAGTCATTGTTCTGGTTGAGATGTTTCTTGTCACAGAATGCTTGTTTTCTCTGCTTTTTGGTCAGAAACCTGTGTTTTGTGAAACCAACTAATCTCAAATGCAGACTATCATACAGTTGACATATTTACAGGGGAGTAAAACATATTCCAAAATAATCAGAAGGATTCATTCATGTGCTGTTTTAGCAGTGCTGGCAGATCATCCAACGATGAGAGCCAATGCTCTTTCGGCACATCACGTCGCTCAAAGTTATTTGTTCGGTTCAAAAGGAAGCCGTGGATTCCGGCCGAGCGAGATGCCAGGTAGTCGTTCACGTAATGGTCCCCAACGTGAACAATGCTGGAAGGGGGCGCGCCGCACTTCTGCAGGGCCTGCTCAAAGATGGCCACGTGGGGCTTCTCGACACCAGCCGCCTCTGACGTCACCACGAAGTTGAAGTGTGGAAGCAGCCCGCAACCGCGTAAGATGGCTTCTAGCCGGTTGTCAAAGTTGGAAACGACTCCTAGTTGCAGTCCTAGTGAGGAGCAGCTCTCCAGAGAGGACTTGGAGTCTGGAAATACCTGAAATATAAAGACATTATTCAACATAATATGATTAAAACAAGTTGGGGACATTGAAATTTCAGATGAAATGTCGGGAAATGCACGATAATCTTTTCGTGCAAATTTAATTGGAGCATCTAAACTTCTCAATTCACATGTCCCAACTGTTATGGTTCGGTAATTTTTGCAGTTCTCTCAATGAGCAAAATGGCAAAAGTCACATGAATCAACGTAAAGCTCAGTGGCCACTTCCTTCTGAGAAGAACCAGCTCCGAAATTTTACCCGAAAGGCAAATATCCCCAATTTAAGTGGGGTCAATTGTGTTTTGGGCTCTACAACCTGCTGACACACAACCAACAATCACATCATTTACCTCCCAGTTCTCAGCATTACTGAAGTTCTGGTAGAGGTTGGTGGCCATTGTACTGAGCAGGGCCGGGTCACGCACTCTGCACTGAAAGAAGGTGGCCTTCACCACTGCTGTCCACCACGACTGTCCATCCAGTCCCTGAGCGATGCCGTAGTTTGGGAATCGGCTGGAATGTTGTCGATATGCTTGACGGAAAGCAGCGTCCACCTCGGAAGGTGTGAGGCTCAGACCCATTCGTTTAGCCTCGTTGCAGTACTGCTCACCGACCGAGGAACGCACCCTCAGCAGGGTGTCTTTCACATCCCAGAGCACCCACCGCAGAGGGGCGTGCATCGCACCTGCCGGGGTATGACACAAGACAACTTCAAGTTCCAGAAACTGTATAGCCACTGAGAATCCTGCATCCGAACAACACTACTGATGACAATCCCATAGTGGGTAAAAGATGACATCTTCATCCATGACGTCTTAAAAAGTCAATATAAAAACGAAGGAGGAGGGAGTGCATTGTTTCTTGCGGAATTCTTTAGTCTAGACAGTGACTAATGGGGCGAGAATGGTGGCATGAAGACTGAATCACGTAATTAGGAAAAGTGGGCAACTATTCCAGGGCCCGAAATTCTGAATGTGTCTATTATCTAGCGGCAATTCAATTAACCTTGAGCGTGGGAACATACAGGGCCAAACTCACATCCTGAAGTGACATAATGGTTTAGAATATTTCATGGCATTTGTAATGTCACTGAAATAAAATCTCTCTCTCTTCGATTAAATACAAGGTATTCTTTACTTCATCCCACAATTCTTGGTACTTTTTGGAGGTGTCGCTGAATCACGCTGCCCCCTGCTGGACAAACAGCGGCATCATAATTTCCAATGATGTTTACGAAGCCCAGTAGGGAAAACGTAATATAGTCTCTGCAAAAAATGCGCGAACGTCACCGATTATCAAGGTTAATCTCAAATCCGCGAACCCGGATTATAACGCACACATTGCCAGTGTTACCGTTTAGACCACAATAAACACAAAAACGATTTACCAGTTTCCCAACGACTCGCAGATTCGTCGTATCCTGAGTACAAGTGTTCTGTGGCTGTTTGGTGGATATCAGTAAATATAATCAACAAAGATAAATAAATAATTCATTTTACATGTTTAAATTATTCAAGATCATTTCATGACGTGGCCTTAGTACTGTACAGTATTTGGTAGGGGGACGAATCTGCCAATCCGGTTATGAGATTTGTAATTTCCCGAAATTGTAGTTCTAAACCAGAACTACAATGCTAAGGTGTTCGCCCTGAATAACAAGATCATGTTCATGTCACTGGCATTGCGTGTGTGTTTAAAATACACGGCGTCCCACACACGAACAAACTAACGATCTCAGTTTTAAGTAGTAGTACTAGCTTTCTGGTTGGCGGTCGGAGAACGTGTACCTTAATCGAGACAAGGTCATCTGCCCGCGACAAAGGTGTAAAAAAACGTTTGTACAATATCTTACGTGGGCACAGTCACCTCGTTCGTTTCAAGTTTGTGTGAACGTTGTGTATATTGTCGTTTACGTCCGTTTAGAGTAGACGATAAACAGATATCGCGAGAATACGTTCGATACAACAGGAAAAACACATACTTACGTAAACGATGTAACATCCTGTACTGCGAGGGGCGCTGTACAAAAAAAAAAAGCAGTTATGTCGCTCACGCCGAACTGTAAACGCACATGCGCAGTTGTTCACGTACCAGTCTGCGTTCGCAAGGTTTCAAGACATGTTTAGTTTAGTCCTCTAAAATAAGAGAAGCTTCATTAATCGAAGTTAAACAATGGCAACTCCTGCTGTTCGACTTTTCCGAAGGTTAGAGGGTCTGTTTTGCGTCTACAAGCCTCCTGGTGTCCATTGGAAACTCGTGAGGGACACCATAGAGACCAAGCTCCTTAAAGGTCTGATTTCCTCATCATGCCTCACCTCTCTAAAAAAAATACATACACAATACGAATACTCTTAAATATTTTAAAAGATCCATGGGTATATATTGCAGGTTTAGATGCGTTGCCAACGCTGCCTCTTCCTGAGCAGACCCGGTTTTTGACACCACCAGGCGGTGACACTCAGACTCCCAAGGGGCTGGTAGCAGTCTGCGTCCCGGTCCTGTCCAAACACCCTTTGGGTATGTGGAGATGCATTTCTGCCACTCTAAAATTCAGTAATGTTATCCTCGCACTTCAGTATTAGTGTAGTACATACATGTATTATGACATTACTTTGAGTTGACTGAGAGACTAACACAAACTTATCATTAAAATGTTTCAGTAACTGGTCCTGAATTTCAGCATCTTCGAGTTGGTGTTGGACATCGTTTGGATACATTTTCCTCAGGAGTAATGGGTATGATCTTAATTTCGTTGAAACGTTTTGTTATTTTTATCCTTGATTTGATTATAACGTCTGATTTCAAATGAAGTCCTTGGTGTTGGGAATGGAAATAGGGCTCTGAATGACCTCTACAACATGAAAGCCACAAGGGTAATTTCATCTAGTTCCAACCTAAACAGCACTATGGTGTCATTTGCACACAATCCCCACAGATTGAATGATGCCTGCTTTTTCAGGACTACACATTGGAAGGTGAGTTTGGGACCGCAACAGATGACTTCTCCCACGTGGGACGAGTTGTGGAAAGATCCACTTATGGTATGGATTCTGTAACACATGCTTCACAATACTGTATCCACTCAATGTTTTTTGTTTGGTCACATCTACCTCATTAATGCAAGAATAGTACTGTTGTTACATTATTATATTTAGACTGTGTCATATTAACCTAATTCAACAATGTTGCATTTATATTTGCCTTTTGCGAGCACACCAACTAAAATACTTTGCTCTCAAAATATGACCATCATGACCAACATTAAAATATGGTAGGCCTGCGAAGTAGGTCGAAGTATGAATCAAGAGTTATTTTATTCTTTAAAAGTATGTCCAGTATATCTAACATTGTAAGCCACTAATATTGTGAACATTAACACTGTGCTTAAATAAAGGAACATTAAATAAAATGTACTTCAGTGATTAAATTGAAATATATGGCGCAGAAAAGAAAAAAAAGTGACTCCATAACATCAAAAACAAATATTTCTTGCAGATTAAATGTAATAAAAGTTAAGTGCAACGATACAGTTTAGGCAGTAATTATTTTGCTTACCACCAGAGGGAGCCAACATACCGCTAGTGTTGTATGTACCCGCTGAAAATAACTGGTTTAGTACTTTTGAATTCTAAGAAAAGCTGGCCTCTTGGATCTTACTTGGTATGTACTTAACGCCTGTGGACAGTTGCCTAAAATTCTTAAATACCCGCATTAGCATGTTTTCAACTTTGAATAACTGAAAATACAAAAAATGCTCAATATGAAGTGAGTTTAGAAATTCAATATCTTAAAGGACATGAACCTGAACATTAAAAAAGCACTTTTTGTGAAGTCATTTGATAATGTTTACCTGTTTGAATACTGCATTCACAAAAACTACAAGGTGGTTAAAATAAACCTGGAAACAATGAAGTGTGAAAAAGACATTGAACACTGTTACTTCACCGTATCCAAATTATTACCCAGATTGTTTTTCTCCGACTTTTACAGTCAACGCACTCAGCATAATTTTCAAGTAAACTGGTAGAAGTAGTAAAGAACTGAAAGTAATCTTCCCCCAAAAGGTCTTTCAGGAAAGGAGGCAGGAGCAGAAGAGCGATGATCTTAGGAGGCAGCTCAGATCCAAAAAGCAGCTCTGTGAGGTTTATTCTGACATCCTGGGGGGAGGGGGGGACTCAAGTTCAATTGATGCAAGAATTGCCAAGCTGTTATCAATTACAAGGGCCTATGTTCAAATGTAACTTGTTGAAATATTTTTGATTTAATTAGCTTTAGATTCCAGCAAATGCAACCTGTTAATGCTGTAAATTCAACTCATGCAATTTGTTGAAATGAATCAAATTTTCAGGTCTTGACAACGTGTTAAATGTCTCGAACCACTGCTGTACATTGTGATTTGGAACATTGCATTTTAACAACAAACCTGTTGTTTTTGAAAGAAAATACTGTGATCATTGGCAGGTTTGTTTAAACACATTCAAATTATTCTCAAACAGGTTCCAACTGGAAAATTATGCTGAGCGCCATTTGCATAGACTGTTTATAAAAATCGGAGACAAACATTTGCACACGGTCTAAGTCAGTCTTGACATGACCTGTCACTATTGAACTTCACTTGTTTGCTCAACAGATCATATCACTCAAGATAAACTGGAAAGAGTTTTGGCAATGCTGCAGGGAGCAAATCAAAAGGCCTTGCTAACGTATGTCAATTTTGGCTTTTTTCCACATTACTCACGTCAAAAGTGCTTCGTGGATGTGATATGTTTCTCCTTCCTAGGTATGCCAACGTAGACATGCGGTCACAGGAAGCCTACGAGATGGCCGTGCAAGGTTTTTTAGGTCCAGAGGGGAAGTCCCCGCCTATTTTGACGGGTCTGCGATGCATTCACTTCCAACCTCCTAACTTCACTCTGGGTAAACTGCCTGTCAAAACACCCTCAGATGTGCCATTTTAATGCTGTTACTCCGGAATTTCATTTGCGATGTTCTGCTCTAGAGGTACAGTGCCTGAACGAAACACAGAAATACCTGCGCAAAGTGGTGCACGAGATAGGACTCGAGCTGCGCAGCACGGCTGTTTGTAAGGGAGTTCGGCGCACAAGAGACGGCACCTTCACGTTGCAGGACGCCCTCAACCGCCACCAGTGGACGCCCGCTGATGTCACGCGGGCTGTCCGACAGTACCATGCTGCGAGGAAAAACAGACTCTCCAGTCGATCAAAGACTGTGATGACAAACACCAGAAGCAACCAAAAAGAACATAGCAACAGAGAAGTACATTCAAGTGACGGAACATGAAACTACGACCATCTCAGTCCACCATGCGCCGGCGAAGATCATCTCGGAAGGCAGTTTGACGGCCCCGTGATTACAATGTCCAAGAGGTGGCAGTGTGTCAACATTTGCCGATGACAGAAGCTTGCTTGTGATGAGGCAATCACATTGTTGTCATGCTCTCCATAGCTGCAAGGGGCATTTTGTCCAAACTGAGACCAGCGCTAGCTTGTCAATCCAAAAGAACGCTCACAAAGGCTGATTAACGACAAGAACAAGAAGCTATTTATCATCCGGAGGTTTTTTAAAGTAGAATTCCGCAGCACAAATGGTAATTAAAATGTAATTTTCTTTGAACATTATTCAGCATTGTAGTACATGTACAACCTAATAAACAACATATGACAAGTCATTATTATGGTTGTCAGTCAAAGCAGTACAGCACAATTAAGGCAAGGCAGCTTTATTTGTACGCCGCATTTCATTCATTAGTTAATTCAATGTGCTTCACATAGTTACAAAACATTTAGAGGCAAACAAATGTACAATATTTGATAAACAGAAGAATTCAAGGCCAACAATGCAAGAGCATGATCATAAGTATGAGAGGAGCAGCGTTTTTAACCTGGATTTAAAAGCATTTTACACTAACTTCAGTATTGGTCTGTCATTCTTTGCAGGGGGGGGGGGGGGTTAAAACTAACCCAAAAAAAAGTAATTCCCCAGATGCACTCTGTTCAGCAACATCCTGCTTTCTTCTTTGGAGGTGCTTTATGCAACACCAGAGTTTCATCTCTTCCATCATCTTTATGACTCAACAACCTGGCAACGATGACAGGCACCGACGCACACTCTCAATGTTAAGTCATATACTTCAATATATACCTACAAGAAAGATAAATTACCTGGCAACTGCTTCCAAAGACTGAATCACATTGTCGCCAGAGACGGCGCTGCACTCCATAAAGTCTGCCTTTAACTTCTATTCAAAGGATAAATTACAATTGCAGAAATGTTTGTTTCTTCCCTGGGGGCAGGAGAAGCAACGCTAAACCAGATACATACCTTTGCAACATTCTGACCCTCTTCACTTGTAACACGACGCTCAACGTGATCGCTTTTATTTCCGAGAAGTAAAACTGGAACATTTTCCATGGCCCCTTCCTGAAAACAATTATTTGGCTACATGTTAAGTCCCGATCGTCAGAGGCCAATCTTTTGTCAAAATTGAGCTTCAAACTTCTTTGAATACTACTAAATCCATTAGTTATGCATTTTAACTGCTCCTGGCACTCTCATACCTATTTTGGCCTGTTCTGAGTTTGGAGGCAAAAACACAAAAGTGACCTTTTCATTTTTTTATGAAGGCCTCCAGGGCCAAATTAAATACATCACAAAATATGATGCAACAACCAATAAAATGATTTTGGATCATTTTATGTCCACGCCAAGCTGCATAAGATGATCTTAAATGATTCCCACAGGGCAAATAAGGATGATTATTCTGGAAACTCATTCACGCAAAGCTTCAAGAGTCCCGCAACACACCATTCGACTGCAAATCAGTGCAGCATGATACAGAACTCAGAACTCACCTGAATGCATCTTGCCCAGTAGTGGACGGCGGTGAAGCTTTGAGAGGAAGTGATGTCATACATCAGGAGAAATGCATGCGCTCGATGGAATACCTGATTGGTGATGCTGCGAAACCTTTGAAAGCCATCAGAATGGGAAAAGAAAAGTCGCAGTGTATACACGTAAAATGTGAAACAAGTTGATTTGCAAATTTCCTTAAAATAATTTTGTCGGCAAAAAGACAAAGAAAGCTTGTTAAACTGCTCTGTGACAACAGGAAACACTCAGAAAATAACTGGTTTTAACGTCTGTAGGCTGTTGCCTGCCAAATTCCCTTAAAAACACACACACGCACACACACAAAACATTCTTCCCTGGACAATCTCACTATGCAGTCACTATGATATCACAAGACGACCACCATCACATTAGCAAAGTTCCTAAACAGAGATGTGTGCGCGGATAGTGTTAGAGTACAGTGGCCGTCTGAGGCAAAGGCGCTACGAATGGCCGAACGCTGCAAGTTAAAAAAAAAAAAAAGAAAAAAGACGTGCAGACTAAAGAGAAATGTTGCAATCACAGCAATAATGATGAAGCCAACATTACAAACCACAAAATGAATGCAAAATAGAAAATAAAATAGCGCTGCGGAAATCCAAAACACATAAACTCAAAAACATTGGCAAAAAAATAAATAAAATACGCTAAATCGAAGTTTGCCATGCCGCAAGGGAGTACGGCAGGATCAGTCCTGTGAGACCAGATCCTCTGGAAAAACCGGAGTGGATTATCTAATTCTTCGTTACTGTAATGTGTGTTAGGTTGCATGTGAGTGTTTGTCTGTCTTTTTTTTTACCCCCAGCATCAACGTGTTTTCAGTTTTCGGCCGTTGGCAGAGGATTTGAGCCATTGACCTGATCTGAACTCCAACATTTCAAAATGTCGCCATCAGTGTCGCATATGCAGAGAATCTAACGTCGAACCTCCTCGGGGAAGCTCAGCTCCTCCGTAACCACATAAATTCACACAACGAAGAACATGGTGCAAATTACATGGAACCAAAATGGTGGACGAAAATAAATTTGTAAAAAAAAAAAAAAAAGAAAGAAATGATGCCCTACAGACAGTTGCTTTGAAGTGGTGAAGAAAGTATTTCAAGCTTTTATTAAGTTTTCTATAGCTGCCTTGTTTGAACATTATGTAATGCTTCACCTTCATGTGAACTTGCTGGAAGGACGAAATGTTTTTGCTGTATAAACTAGGATAATAGTTTTACCTTTCTTGACCGGCTGTATCCCACAGCTGGAGCACCACAGGTCTGCCATCCACGACCACAGTCCACAAGCACGTATCAAGGCCTTCAAAACACGCGAGTGTGGCATGATTCTATTTGATTTTTTTTTAAAAATTAGATTTGTGAGGGGGAATAATAAAAGTTTTTACCAGCAGAGGCAGGCAAATCTTTAAAAAACTTCCCATTTTGTGCTCGTTTCATGAATGAAGTCTTGCCCACGTTGCTGTCTCCAACCATGACCACGTTGTAGGGGTTTGCTTTACCTGCCGACATTGCTCGCCTTATTATAAAGTAAATGGCCAAATATTCAGACCCCCCCCCAATAAGCATTGTAGAATAAAGTTCCCACCTGCAAAAATTGATTAATCTTGTATTGATTCTAATTACATTGATTGTATCATCCAAATATTCAAATGCCTGACCCAAGGACAGTATTGTGCGGTTATACCCCAAGAGACATTCTGAGTATCTTGACCCAGGTGGACTTTTTCTTGATGTGCTTGAGATGGCATCCTTTCATCAGATATCTTGTTTCTGTGATAAATCAGGCGTAAAATCCAATTTTGTCAATGTCCTGTAATTGCAAATGACAGCGTCATGAAAAAGACTCTTACCTCACAGATTTTGAACTATCGGATGATGGTTCGGGATCACCAATATTGCTCTGAAGAGGTGACGTTCAGTCATTTGCAGCATTCATTTGACAAATACAAAAATGAAAAAAAAAAAGATTGAGGTGAGCATTATCTCTGGGAAAAAAAAGTCCACTTATCCTACTGAAATATCGAGGATCTATTTATGAGAAACATCAACGAGGATACAATATATCAATTTAAAAAAAAAGTTCCGATAATGGCCCGTTCAAAATGCACATCACAATACCGATGGACACTTTATCCCTAAATTATGGACCAGTTTAGGTTAGCAGACATGCCTTCATGTTTCCGTTTGTCATTACCGGTCACATATTCTTAATGACGACGACCGCGGCAAACTGATCCAAATTGTGGATCAGTTGACACATGTACATTCTGTGTTTTGTCTCTTACCTGTGATTCTTCAGGCCCTCGGATGATGTCATCTGCTTGTTCGTGTGTGGTGGTTTTCAAAACTCTCACATGTTTTTGCGTCAGGTTGTTTTCTTCACTTTGATTAACATGAGTTTGGTGTAGTCTGGACTTGCGGTGAGAGCCCAGTTTCCGTTTTCTCCCCGCTAGCTCGATTTCTGAGAGCGTATCAGGTTTGGCCGCAGTGGACTCTTTTCCCCCAATGCTAAGTTGAACTGGATGATGCGCTGAAGTTTGATTTTCTTTGCCTGTCTGATGAAGCGGGGAAGTGCTTGGAGGCTTGCAAGTGTTTTCTTGCTTGGTTGGCGCAAAGGCCGAGCTCTCAGGCGTCAACTTTTCATCTTCGCTTTGACAGGCACGCCCTGTCATCACATTTTGCACAAGGGCTGTGACCGGTACCTCACAATTCAAATCCAACTTCAGCTCCAAGTCCCCCTTTGACTTGGTGCCGAGATTTCTGCGTGTAGAGCCCATCTTTCTTTTTTTACTTGAAGAGTCCCGGTTTGGACTCGACAAGTTTCTATCAGGAGCTCTTTCACTCTCAGTCTTTATTGATGGTATACTGGATTGTTCAACCATGAGCTCATTACCAGGTAGTTGAGTTGCATCTTGGCCTTGCACTATACTGACATCCTGTTTTGTGACCTCGCTATCTAGATCACATTTATTGGAAAGCAGCTGATGTTTGTTCTTGCTCTCCGTGTCCACAGGCACAGGAACATAATCAGGTTCGAATGTCTCCGTGCAAGCTATCGTGTCTCTGTCACTTCTCACGTCAGCTGCGTGGGAAGTATCATGAGGGGACACCTGCTCTGGAGAGACGGTTATGACATCACTGGTGGCTGGTATCAGGTTGCTTTCTCTGGGACTGTTGTGGAGCTTCGGTTCAGCCTCAATCGTGTTGAAATCTTGTTCTTCTTCAGCCCTTTGGAACGCTTCAGTCTGTGGTACATAAATCAGGACGTCCCCATTTTCTAGAGCCCCCGTATCGGTTTCTCTGTCCATTTCCACCCCCTGTTTCCCGTTCATACGAAACCTGCGAGTGGAGCCCATCTTTCTCTTCTTAGGAGGAGTCAAAGTCACATTTGACTGTCCCGTTGCATCTGAATGATGCCTTCTTTCTTCCACAGCTTTTTCCTGGGCATCATTCGCAGCTTTTAGAATGTCTTCCAGTGATTCTTTAAAAGACGCGGCCTCCATGCTTTTTTCCTGGAAGTTTTCTTCTGACTGTTGTACATTCAAGTGTGATGCAGAGCAAACATTTGTGTGCTGATGGGAGATAAACGGTGTGTCTGGGACTTCCCCTTGAGAACTGGCACTGTCATTTTTGTCGGCGTTTGGAGGAATAGAGTCTTGCTCACGAATGACTTGGCTTTTCACAACTTCAACGACCATTTTCTCAGTGGCTTTGAATATTGCTTTCGTGTGATGTGATACTTGCTGCCCGGCTGGCTCTGCTGCCACTGGCAGTGTTTTATCCCGGGTGTACTGTGGCCCGTCCATGATGAATTCCTCGCAGCCCGCACAGGCTTCCGTCGGCATGACTCCAGCAGTAGAGCAGACCTCTTGAACCGCAAAGTCATCAACATGATTTAGCTCGTGACTACCTTCTACAGGATTGACATTCTCTAAATGTTGGGTACGATAGCCTCCAGATATGCTAGCCAGCTCACGCTTATCCTCCATTTCCTCCTTCGGTAATGAAATTGTGGCATTTGTTGGCCGGCACTCACTATCGGCATCTTTGTCATGGCTATTTTTTTCAGTGTTTCCCATCTCAGCGGATTCTATCATAAACGCCATGTCTTTTGTTACTGGTGGATCCGCTCTATCTTTGTCGTTTCCGGCAGCACTGTCTGGAGATTCGTTGTATGTTTCAGCAGCAGAGTCCTTCCTGAGAGTTCCTTTGTTCCGGCGACTAGACCCTAGTTTTCTCCTGTTCCTAGCTGGGCTCAAAATTTCACAGTCTTCATTTTGGTCCATTTCTGATGATTTCGTTAAAATGACGTCTGTATACCGAGCGTCTCTGACTTGAGAAAAGCCAAAGTGCTCACGGTGTTCGTCTGTGGATGTTTCTGCTTTTGGTGAGGAAATTGTGGCTTTTGCTTCATTGCACTCAATTTCTGCATCGCTATCAAGGCCGCTTTTAGACTCGCTAACCTCCAGTGTTGCAATGGACACGTCTGCATCGAAAAGTGCTTGACTCACCGAATACTCATGTACATTTTCGTTCTGTGGCGAAGTCTCATTTTCCTCCTCTGCTTTTGTTTTGAATTCAACAATGGGAAGTTCTTCCTTCTCTGACATCTCCCTGGAACTTGATCGTTCAATTAGCAGTTCGGGCACAGTTGTGTTTGAATGTGTATTTGATGTCATAAATTCAGATAATCTTGCTTGGGCATTTCCTCTGACGAGATCAATCATGGGTTCAGCTTGAAAGGTGTTTGAATTGCCCGTTTCTTGGAGCTCTGACTTTTCCAGCTCTGCTATTTCTATTTTCAGGGTCGCTTCTTGAAGGTCCCCGGGTTGATTATCGCCGTCTCTTGTCTCTCCGATAGTCTCATCTTTAAATTTACCGTTAACCTCGCTTCTTTTGACGCGCCGACTCGACCCCAGTTTTCTCCTGCTCGTGTCTTGGCCGAAGGAGTCTTTTTGTTGATCTGCGCTGGCAATGCTGTCCTCACTTTGAGAGTCAAAAACAAGTTTCTGTTCTCGACTTTGTGTAGGGTGCGTTTTTTCTGTGATGATCCATGTCTCCGTTGTGTTAGAAGCAACATTATTTTCATCTCTCTGCTCTAAAACCTCTGTGTCGTCTTCCATAAGGTGTTTTTCCACTTCATCCTGTGGATTTAAACCTGACTCGACAAGGTTTTGAACATTTGTATCAACGTCACCTCTCAGTCCCTTAACCAATGTCTTCGAGTCTTTTGTTTGGTCTGTTTCTAATAACTTGGGCTTCCCAATTAAATCCTCATCTGGATGCTGAGCTTCTCCGACTTGAGAAAAACCAAAGTGCTCATGTCCATCTGCGGATATTTCGGCTTTTGGTGAGGAAATAGCAGCTATCGCTGCACTGTACTCAATTTCTGCGTCTTCATGAAAGCTGGTTTTGGGCATGCTTATCTCCAGGAGATCTCCAAGATTTCCATCCTGTAATAAAGTTTGATTTTCGTCTGTTACTTTTGTTTCGGCTTTATCTATGGGAAGTACCTCCTTCGGCATGTCCTCGCAATTTGATAGCAGAGTTAGCGTTTGGGGTACAGTTGAGTTTGAATGTGCATTTTCTTTGACAAGCTGATGCACGTCTTCACTGAGAAAAGGGTCGAAATTGTCCATTTCTTTCAGCTGTATCTTTTTCTGCTCAACTGCTTCTATTGTAGATGTCGCGCCTTCCATTTTGGGGGGCTCATCGCCATCATTACTTGTCTTTCCAGGAGCATCATCTTTTGAATCAGAGTTTGTCTCAGCAGCATTGACCATTTCATGGCTTCTTTTGCTCCGGCGACTAGAACCCAGTTTTCTCCTGTGCCTATGTGGGCTGAAAGATTCTCTCTGTTCATCTGTGCTTGCATGATTGTCTGGACTTGGGGAGTCAAAGACAAAACCACTTTCTGGTTGTACACTTTGTGACGACAAGGCACAGTCTGTCATCGTAGTCAAGACTCCATTAGTACTCTGGTCCAGTTTGGCCTTCACTTGGTCGTTGACCTCTTTTGCTTGACAAGGTGTGGTTTCCATTCGTTCGATGTTGATCAGTGCCTCGTCGGTTTCAGGTGCATGACAATGATCTCCCTGGTACAAAACCACGGTTTTCTCTTTCAAAAACTCCTCTTGACGTGGGTTTAAACATGAATCAGGAAGGCTTTTTACACTCTGTGAAAATGCATCATGTTGAGCTACTTCTTCTTTTCGATCTTCAAGACATTTATCAAAAGCTTCTTTATCAACACAGGCCCCGATTTCAGGGTAATACTTTTGGTCAGATTCGAGTGACTTGATCTCTTCAATTTCATTTTGATCGGCAAGCTGATCACGTTTGACTTGCGAAAAGTCAAAAGGCTCATGTTCCTCATTTGAAGGCACTTCCCCCATTGCAGGCGAATAATTCAGTTGCTCAACACTGTATTTACTTTCCACATTTTCAGAGCAGCAGCTTTCTTCCGGGGGCCTCTCTGGATTTCCTGCAACATCTATTTCATTCAATTGGATATTTAAATGGCCACCCTGAGAATCTGCAGTTGGCTGTAGCGGAAATTCATTTAGATCTTCCTTTTCTGCATCAATAGACAGACATTGTGCTGACATCGCTGTGAAAGTTGGCGGGTCATGTAGTTTTTGCTTAACTGACCACTGTTGTCCAGCGTCTTCCACTTGTTTGTCATGACCAACATCCCATTTACAGTCACTGTCTCCGGCACCGTGATCCAAATACAATTTTTCACGTATGGATTTGTCTCTCCCTACGTCAGAATGACAATAGCTGGGGTCCAAAGCACGACCAGGTGTGTCGGCTGAATACGAATGCGCCCCATACACGGAATCATCATCTACTTCACAGAACTCTCTTTCACGACCTGCACGTGTAATTTCTGCTTCTTTTTCTGTATGCACATTTTGCTCAACTTCCTTTGTTGGTTTGTGGCATGATTCGGTAGCAGACTGCTCAGAATCGTTTCTTTTAGCTCGTCTGTTTGAGCCAAGCTTTCTCCTGCCCGACTTCTGCTGTGATGAAAGCATCCCATGGGTATGGCCTTCATTAGACAATTCACTGAAAGGTTCACCACTCTCTTCTGGTTGTGGTGACTGATTTGTTGCTGTCAAATCATCTGGCATTTCAACTTGTGTTGGAACCCTCCGACGAGAGCCAAGTCTCTTTTTTCCACTTGGACCAGGCATGATCTGTTGTCCTACATGTTTTAATCCAAGTACAGTACAAGCATGTAAATACATGTAGGCTCTTTATCAGAGTATGTTTAGTACTTCTTGAGCAATTCTTAACCGCTTCTAAGAAAATGGGTCATTTTCAAAAGATGACATGCCTTGTACAAATTCACCGTAAAAACACTTACCCTGATATGTGCCTGTGTCATCGGCTAATCAGCTTTTGCTGTATGAAGGCAGTCACGACTGGAAGGGAAGTCAAGTCGATACATGGGAGGTGTGTCTTTTACGGCAAGTGACTGGAAGCTTCCTGTGTGACTTACACTTGTAGCGAGATCATTCTTGGTTTAGTTTTAGTGTTGTACTTCAATATATACATATCAAATCTCAAATAAGGATGAAAAATGTCTGACTTGGGAAAAACCTTTTATTGACCAAACGATTCACCTTCATCAGCAAAGTTGTCAGAGCTCAAATTGGAAAAAGGGAAATGTTTCAAAAATAGCTGGAGATCCTGCTTTCGGTAACAGCCCCAGTTGAGTCTGTTTTCCATCACACAAATGAACAGCAAAATAAAAAAACAAACATTTTAATTCGACAATTGGACAGATGGAGGATAATTAAACCAGGTAAAAATCAAAGCCTGTAAGATAAGCAAAATAATCATGCTGAATGAACCAAAATACAGAGGAAAAATGTCCTTTATTGGTAACTGACTGTAATGTCAGGGTTACTTGGACAACCCGAACACCCCCACGAGTTGTGAAGTAACATCTAAAAGAAAGCATGACTATAAAAATTGAAGTCCCCACACACATAAGCCATTTTGTAACTTCCTCATTTCCTGTCATTAGAGCGAGATCGGCTGCAAAAGAAAGGGCACAAACAATAGAAAGATAAAACACCAACTAGTCCTTCAGTTAGGGTAGATTGCAAACATGAAAGTTACACATACCTCCTTGACCGCGACAATGATCTTGATCGCTTACGGGTCTTGTCTCTGGAAGTAGACCGATATCTGCGTCTGTCTCGTGAAAGAGACCTAAAGGGGAAAATAATGCTTCATAATTGCATAATGCATTAAAGAGTGGTGAGGGAGGGGTCTTCATTTGCACATACCTGCTGCGACTGCGACTCAGGCTCCTCCTCCGAGGTGATCTAAAATGTAGGCGAAACCGGGAAAACATTTTTAAACTGCATTGAAGTGTTTAGGTACAATGGAAAACTCGTAGGATCATCTTGGTGGGACTCCCAGATAACGGCTAAACATTTTTAAAAAAGTTTTTGTGTTAAAAAACAAACAAAAAAATAAAATAAAAAATAAAGAATAATCAAT
>CAAKHF010008488.1:2987-21796 GCA_901007745.1 Hippocampus kuda
TGTGTGTGTGTGTGTGTGTGTGTGTGTGTGTGTGTGTGTGTGTGTGTGTGTGTGTGTGTGTGTGTGTGTGTGTTTTAATGAAGCTACAGTGCAGGCTTGTAATAAAACTTTGTAAAGAACTATAATAATACACTTCCAGTGGCACAAAGAAAGTATTTGCCCCCTTTAAAATGATTATTCTTTTGCACAGCTACACCCATTTAATGTTTCAGATCATCAAACAAATGTCAAGATCGGACAAATATAGCAGTAGAAAATATAAGATATATATATACTTTTTAATAGTAATGAAAAAAAAATATTCAAAGCAACCTGACCCGGTTTGAAGTACTTTCCCCTTTGTTAAATCTTGCATTTACTGTGTCTAATCACATTTTTCAGTTTATGTAGACTGACCACACCCAAACCTAATTACCATCAGACTTGTTCATATTTAAGTGTGACAAACTGCAAGTTTTTTTTTGAAAGCAGGAAGGGGGCGGGGCATTTTTTTCACACCACCGTCAACTGAGGACAATCAAATATTTTTGTCTTCAAAATATGATATTGGTCATTGCAGACTACTCACCGTCCAGCTTGGTCTTGAGAATATAGTCCCTGTAAAACTTCCTGCCATTGCCAGGCTTAAGTGCATCGCAGACCTTGGTGGCGTTGGGGCACAAGGCCTGCCTCATGTTGTGTAACGCAGTGGCCATGGCGTACACTGCGTTCACCACAAACATAATCTTGGACTCAGGTTGAAACGGCGCCTCACGCAGCGAGTGCTTCCCACAACTTAAATCGTGAAGGCTGCACTGGAACTGGTTCTCCCAGAACTCTCTGAACCACGGATTCCTGCTGTTGTTGTACGGATGGAGAGCCGTGAAGTAGTCATTAAAACGGGGGATGGGATAGGAGGCCAGCTCAATGGTGAAGGCTCCATCTGCGACGGCTTCACTGCCCCGCACCACGCTCTCCTGCGCTCCCCAACCGTCACTGGCCACCCAAGTGAAAGAGACGTTCATGCGGTTGGCCGCCACCAGAAGTTCGCGGGCATCTTCGCTGCGAGTAAACAGGATGACCACCTTGGCGTTGGACTTCTGCTGCAGGGAGCGGATCACGTTCTCATAGCTCCAGCGGCTCATGGAACGGCTCACCTTGGCTGACGTGGCGATGCAGATGTGGCGGGCTCGAGCCTCCTGCTGAAAGGCGTCGATGCCCGTCTCGCCGTAGTCACCTTCCGACGCCACTGTCGATACATACGTCCAGTTGAAGTAACGGAGGATTTCTGCCATTGCCTTGGCCTGGAAGAAATCGGGGGGTACGGTGCGGGCGAAGTAGTCATACCGAGTCTTGTCACTGAGTTTGGCACTGGTGGAGGCATAACTGATCTGAGGGATCTGAAAGAGTCGCAGCAAGTTGGCCACCTGGAAAAAAACAAGATGATAGGACTTCAAATGAAGGGGGTTTGGGACAGCGCGGTGCTGCATGTGGCTAGCTGCTAGGCGCTAGCTGCTAGGCGCTAGCTGCTAGGCGCTAGCTGCTAGCGTGTCTGCCTCACTGTCAAAGGTTTGACTTTTGACTCTCAGCGTTTTTTTGTGTGGCGTTTACAGGTTCTCACCGTTGCTGTTTTTTTTTTTCTCTTCTGGGAAAACATTCTTGCTCAGTTAAAATTAAGACTCTCAAAAGGTGAAGAGAGTGAATGGTTGTGCTGTGCTCTGGATTTGCTCTGCCTCTTCCTCAAAGTCAGCTGAAAAAGGCCTGTGACAAGGTGCTGTTACTGGATATGGATCCTTAGCTTCTTCTTGATGCACAACATAGGTTCGAATTCGATTTGAAATGTTTTCCCATTTTGTAACAACAGAAGTATCTCATCTAAGGCTTGAATATTTGATCTAAATTTCCAACTCTTCCGCTCCCAGCTGAGTGCTCAACCCTTGACTGATACACATGAGGAAAGAAGAGGAGCCGCGACAGGCATTTTAATTGTCTATAACTATGCATCTGTTCACATCTATAACGAATTCGATTTTCGCTCTCCTACTTTTAGTGCTGCACAGAGAAGCAGAGGAGATGTATGCTGGGATATTCAGATTAAAGGGAGGTCAAGAACAGAACTGCAACCGTGTCTTGGGAATTTGGGATGTTGTTCAAGGTTATCCGAACAGTCGAGTGGCTGCAATAATTAGTTCCTTTTTTGGGGAGGGCGTATCTCATGACACTCCCGTCGCAAAGCCAAAGTCCGAATTGAAAACGTCCTGACACTAAAAAAGTACTACCAGGAGTGGGATTTGAACCCACGTGGACATGTGTCCATTGGATCTTAAGTCCAACGCCTTAACCACTCGGCCACCCTGGTAGACATTAACACAAATCCAATTCTTCAAAAAAAATAAATAAAATAAACTCGTGTGGCTGGTGCCAGCAGCTACAGGTAAAATGTCGACATGCTGGATTAAACAGATGTCATTCATGTGTCGTCTGATTCGCAAAACAACATTTTTAATTGTCAACCAAAGTGAGTGACACAGGACGCCGTGAATAGAATTTGTTGTGGAATTGCAAAGCCTGTCACAAAAGTTGCCGCTACACTTGGGAAGAAAGACAAGAAAGGATGAGGGCAGAAAGATTTGAAGGAGAGTTGAAGGAGAAGAAAGCAATCATGAAAGTTTGCATTTTCCGACTTGAAGCTTTTGTCAGGGCTGTGACAGTGACGACAACGTGCAAAAGAAGCGATGGGACTAGTTTTTGCTTGAGGCAACTTTAAACGCCTAAGGGCAGCCAGACTGATTTAAAGGAAAAGGAAATCTGGTTGGAATTGAGACTGTGGCTCATTCCTGCAATCATGATTTCAGACGTATCACCACAGCATTGCAAGAGCACCAAATTAAAGTTGAATGTCCATTTCGGTATTTTGCCACACAAATTGGGCCAAACACATGAAGTGAATCAGAGAAACTGCACAAACCAAACCGATGAAAATTGAAGTTCAAATTACAAATAAGTTGAGGCCGGAACCGGGGAACAGAAGTCGCCACTGGAAAAAAAAAAAAAAGTGGACATTTTTGAACATGTTTTGTGAGATGCCTCAGTTGGCTCAAAACGTGGCATCTTTGTGCTCATGCCGGATCAGTGGGATGAATATCAAATGAGTCAATCTCGCAGAAATTTCCAGGCCTCAACATTTGTTGGGAGGCAATGCAAACCCACCCACACACACACACACACACACACACACACACACACAAAATGACGTAAACTCCAGGAGTCAGATTCTCCTCTTGCCGCCCGTCATTATCATAACCAATTTATGGCTATTTCTGTCTCACCCGAGATGTTTCAACTGAAATGAAAATATAGATTGCCGAAATGCACGAGTGCACATTTCATAAAAGAGGTGAAGGAGCCAGGCCAGCTGAAGAATGCGTAAAGGCCTTAATCATGACATTTCCGCAGAAAATTGTAATTTTCTTTCAACAGCTTTGGCCGTATTTCTCAACGGGTGGCAAAGCAGGTGGCAGCAGTGCGCTTGTTCTCGACAAACTCTTACCTGGAGTGCACACACACACATACACACACACATACACACAATTAAGCCAAAATCCACCTATAAAGTCATGAAAAATTGCACAGGAATTTTCGTTAAATTAATGTTGCAACGAGTAACCAAACGGCTGGAGTTGCCTTGTCGGAAGACTTTATCGATAATTTACAGCCTTTTCATTTTTTTTCCTCGAGGATGTTCCACTAATCAGATGCTGACTGAACTGTGAGGGATTTTAAATAAATGATTAACTGTCCGTAATTTGCTGGGATGGACATTTTTTTTCCCCCCCTCACTTCCTCTGTGGTGTGTGTGGACACGTTCAGGCTTCCGTTGGTTTGTTAGCACAAAGGCAGTCGGAAGGCTGAGAGGGCTCCTGCAGGGAAGTCACGGAAAGTTTTGGATAGATTTGAATCCACGTTAGTAAAATGAGATTGTTCATCAGGACTTCAAAAGGGTTGGGTTGGGATCATAGTTAGTGTTTGGGTTTAGTCATTGCTCAGCGAGTGAGTGACTGTGAATGGCCGTCCGTCTCTTTCTTTAGCCTGTGCTTGACTGGCAACCAATCGGGGTGTATTCCACCTTCTTGGTGCCAATTTAAAAAGTGCTGGTTGTTTTCCTAACCCACTCATTTGCTGGCTGTGCATTTTGAGCAGACTGGCTCACATTTATCCAAGGTTGTGCTCAATTATTGCGGCTCATTTAGAGGACATGCCCACAGTGTTTGAGAGCAGTGAGAAAGGCTTGATTTTTCACCATTTTTTTTAAGCCTCATTTGACACACTTGGCGATCATTCAAATTTGCCAGGGTTGTTCACAACGTTCATCTCTATCGTGTGTTACATTTTGAAAACATTGTTGATTTAAAATAAGCTCTAGCATACGTATATACCAAACTTGATTGCGTGGCACGTGAAACTCAAATCAATACTAATATAATCACGTCAAAGCCTATACAAGCAGTTAACAGTTAAGAGGTTATGGATTCTGTTCTCACAGCAATACAACTCTTTTCGAGGCTTTGCGGTATAAAAGAAGCAGAAAACAGAGAATAGTTCCTGTCAGGTTGTGATGATCTTTTGCGAGATGAAAATCCCATCTGATCCTCCCAGAAGACCCGAGCGGAAGATGCAGCAGCTTCGCTTATCTGCATACATCTCCCCCCTGCATACCGTAAATGCTGAAGTTTACAGTATGTGATCCAATGGCGCGTTCTGAAACACACATTCCAACGGGGACAACATGTCAGTCGCCATTTGTTTATTTTTGTGAGCGTTGCCTGCTAGTGATGACCTGCGAGGTCCACAAAACGAGGAATGTTTTTGATTAGATCCTGCCAGACGAAGGGCATCTCGTCGACTGCACGCTTTCGTCGTCTTTCACATCCGTCACGGAATGTCGCAGCCATTCAAAGCTCAACACACGTTGAGCGCTTCCATTCAATTCACGAGGTCAGCGACTCTGATCTGACGCATGCAAAGCGAGTCACATGATGAGACCAAAGTTCGGGGCGCGCCGCCGTCAGTCACAAACGCGACTTTTCAGGTTTTAGAATTTTGATAGTTCTTCACATATGATGTCAAGAAGTAGTCACCGAGGAGCTGAGATGAATAGATGTCTTGCAACGGCACAAATAGACAGTTCTGCCGAGCTGCTGAATAATCCAATCGGATTTGAATTATTTATGATTTCACAAGCACATTCTTTACTTTCCACCATGAATGATGAATTTTTCACCGTGTGGCTTGAGTGATACATTTTATCAGTGTTGTTCTTTGTTGGTCTGAGTTCTGTCATGTGTGTCTCCGTGTTTAAATACCTGGCATGATTTATGGATGCCTTGAGATTGGCATTCATGTCAACCTGCACATGAAGGCGACTCTATAAAAAGGGTTGTTTGTGCACGGATGAAAAGACACTCCTCAGCTCATAAATCGACACAAACACAACACACACACACACACACACACACACACACACCTCATAGTGTGGGCTGAAAATGTCATAAAGTGCGGTGGCATCAGCAACTTTGTCTTTGGCATTTTGGCCTAACTTTTAATTTCAATGTGTGTTCTTGTGAGGTCTTCTCAAGTCTCATTGGTCAAAAACTAGAAGATACTTTGGCCCATGCTAAAAACAATCCATTTTCCCTTCCGCTTTATCCTCGCAAGGGTCACAGGGGGAGCTGGAGCCTATCCCAGCCGCCTTAGGGCAGTAGGCGGGGGACACCCTGAACCGGTTGCCAGCCAATCGCAGGGCACACAGAGACGAAAAACCATCCGAGCTCACACCCACACCTGGGGACAATTTAGAACGTTCAATCAGCGTGTTTTTGGAATGTGGGAGGAAACCGGAGTACCCGGAGAAAACCCACGCAGGCCCGGGAAAACATGTACACTCCACCCAGGAAGGCCAGAGCCGGGATCAAACCCACCCCCTCTGCACTGTGAGGTCGACGCTCTAACCACTGGACCACCAAGCCACACGCCGTGACCAGGATTTGAACCATGATTGCTGCGGCCACAACGTTAGGGTACTAACCACGACATGATCACGACCTATGCTAAAAATAAATAAATAAATCAAAATTAAGGATGTAGCTGCCATCTGAACTTTTTTTTTTTTTAAATTCAGTTGAACTGACCTTTACCAGCAAACAAAAAAAAATCATTATTAATGAATATCTAGGTGTTTGGCATTCCAGAAGTGTTCTTCAAATTTACCCTGGTGATTATAATTTTTTTTGCCCAGGGACACCCTTCCTTGCCAGTGAGTCATACTTCGCATCACAGATCACTAAAGGGTAAAGAAAAATCTAGAGTGGATTCGCTTCAGCGTATAGAAATCAAAAGACAGGCTCGAGGCTAATGTTCCTGGATTGAAATATGAAATACTTCCGATTAGCCCACGCCTTTTGGACGCAGAGCCCTAAATGAGGAAAATGCTGATGAAATACTGAAACGGTTGGACATCTTGATAGATGAAAGACTTTTTTTTTTTTTGGTAATTTATTTATGTTTTTGCATGCAATATCAGTATGCAAACAACCAGCTGAGTATTTCAAGCTTCACACCTGCTCTTTAAACACAGGAGAGGATTTTCATAGGAGAGTCATTAAAAGAGCCCAGATGGCCTCACAGACTTATTGAAAAAAAAAAAAAAAACACAAGCTACACGTCTGGCCATCACTCTGTTTCTGTGAAACAGGATTCTCATTTGATGCCTCAACATCCTCCATGTGCATCTCCGCCAAAGAGCCAGACAGCCTGGCTGCAACCGCAGATGGGGGAAGACAGGAACTTGCTTGCGAGAGTGTCACAGAACTTCGGCTCCACACGTAATTCCGTCTGTGCTCATGTAACAGCGGCGCGGCGAGGCCCGCAGCCAGTGCCACCTGTCAGTATAGCGCGCTCCCACCGTGTCTCCATGGTGATCAGGCTCTTTTAAATAATAGTCAAATTGCTTTAGAGCTGCTTGATCCTTAGCTGTAAATACTCTCACTTAAATTGCAGTACACTTGATTTTTTTTTGCCATTACAAGTAACACTCGCGACTGTACAGCTGTTTTAATGTGTTATTTCAGTGGTTCCCAACTCCCGGGTTGCGGACCGGTACCGGTCCGTGGGTCATTTGGTACCGGGCCGCACAGAAAGAATAAACAACTTACATGACTTCCGTTTTATTTATTTCGGAAGCTGAAAGGTGTTTTATTTTGAAAAATTACCGGATTCTCTCTTCCCATGGCTTCACCACCTATGGGAGGGGCCAAAGGGGTCGGGTGCAATGCAAGCTGGGCGGCAACCAAAGGCCGGGACCTTGCCGGTCCGATCCTCGGCTACAAAAGCTAGCTCTAGGGACGTGGAACGTCACCTCTCTTGCAGGGAAGGAGCCCGAGCTGTTCCGATCAGAACTCGAGTGGTGTTTTTTTTATTGGACTTCTGTGCTCGTCACAGATTGTCCATAACGAACACCTTGTTCAAGCATCAGGGTGTCCATATGTGCACTTGGCATCAGGACACCCTTGGATGATTGACTTTGTGGTTGTATCATTGGATTTGCGGGCGCATGTTTTGGACGCTCTTCTATTTTATCTTATTTTGAAGGCACGTTTCAATGTTACCATAGCAACCACAGAGCGTTCCGGCCAGATAGGACGTTCCTCATGTCATGATTCGTGTTTATTATTATGTTACAAAAACACCACAGCTTTCCTGCAGGTCAAATCATATTATTTTGTTGTATCGATCTGTCACAGCTTAAAGGTCCCGGTCCCTGAAAATATTGCCTGATATTAAAGCGGTCTGTGAGGCAAAAAAGGTTGGGGACCGCTGTGTTATTTTGTACAGATGGGGTGTAATATATGGCGTTACCATCGTGTAGTTTCTCGTAATAAAATCTTCTTACTTGTCACATTAAATTGTTGCAATTTAATGACACCCTTAATAACAAATTTAGTATATGCTAAATATGTCCAGATTAGTAATCCGGGCCCGTCGTATACACTGTACAATCTGCAGCGCTTCCATAACACATTCCAACAACACTATGCAGCCCAACATTTGCCGGTCACTTTTTATGTTGACATCTTGAGTACTTGGTGCTCATTAATGTCAGCGTGGCCGCCTTTCAGATGGTATTGGCCCAATTCCAACTCAATGGCCCATTCACAGTTGCCCGGCGATAAACACGTTGTAAATTCAAGATGGCCTAAATCTTTCGGAAGCAAGCAATCTTCCCCTGTGAGCAGAGCAAGAGCTTTGGTCGCCTTCAAAGTCCCTGTAAAGTGAAAATAAGTGTCTCGACATAGCTAGCTGGCAAAATGCACGCTGTATTGATTGAAATGAGCCACGTAATTATGACGGAGTTAAACTGGCAATCACACTGGAGATGCGAGCAAAAGCGCTCAGTCCTGATTTAGTGGGCCTATCTTAGCCACACCCTAAAAAAATCAGGAGAACTGAAACTGTAGAGAAAAAAATGAAACTACACTAAACAGTTTAACACTGTATCTCCACAAGTGAGACATGTTTTCAGCAATTATCCTCAAACGTGGGAAAAAAAGTCTTAATTTGCTATGCAGGGGTCTTTTAAGGTTGAAATAAAAATAATAATAAATCAATCAATAAAATGACATATTTTATGATTAAAAAGAGTGGACAGAAAGTGCTCCAGGTGAAACGGTTAGAGGGCACAAATATCCGTCAAAACACCCCAGGCGCTAACAATCCCCGCTACGGCACTGCCTGCAGCATCCATTTGGCGCCGTGCCCAGGAGCCTCAACAGGTAGAGCGCTATAAAATAAAATAGATGGATAGGTTTTGCCTGCCACTTCTCCAAAAACATTTTTTGTCCTACAGACAGGCTCCCTGTGCTCTTGCCGCTGTTATTGAATGTAAAAGTAACTACTTGCTATTTACTTTAGTTTTTTTTTTTGTTTTGTTTTTTTGTCTCCGGTCTTTGTCTGATCCTAATGTCGCGTTATAATTACAAGGGGCTCCAGCTCAGCATTTTTTTTTCGGAATGACTCTCCACTGTATTTCTTTTTCAAAGGCCGTATTATATATTATATTATATAAACTAAAGAAAACTATTGGAGTTGTGAGATCATGGGGGGGACTGATTCAATTTTGCTAAACTAAAGAGGGTCATCCATGGCGAGAAAGGCAACAGTGTCCTGCGGTGCACCTCAGGAAGATTCACTGGAAGCTCAGGCAGACCTCAGGCTCATAATAGTACATCCATATATTACACCAAGACAAGGGCCTCCTCTAAGGACCCCCAGATACAGGGTCTCACTAAAATTACACCTCGTTCATCAAATCCCGGATTTCCAAACTGTCGTTTACATCGGGAATCCATTTATAGATGCTCTGGAAACTCTCCCTACATCATTTCCCAGGAGCTTACTATCTGAAGAATGCATGACTTTGCTCCACCGTTAGGTTATCCGTTTGCTTTCAAAATATTTGTTCCACAGCTGTTAAAAAAAAAAATAGGTTAGCTCAAAGGAGCTTACGTGGCTCTTTGAGGAAATAATTGATGGCTGATGTACAGATGTGGCTTGACAGTGATAAATATGGTTAATAAATTCTACATCTGAGCTCTCGTGTTGTGCTGGCCTCTGCTGTCAACAAACCATAACTAACTGCAATTTGCTGACTTTTGACCACTGAAGTCAGGTCATCCATGAGCACGAGGGGAAAAAAAAAAATCATCCAAGAGAATGTCATGGTTGGGTAGGCATGTATGTCGACGCCACACAAACATGCCGTGTATGCTCCTCATTCACGGAGCCTCAATCAGTCACTCGATAGATTGTTTGTTTGAACAAACAAATGCCTCAAGCCAATTAAGACGACTTCTTTTATTATTTTAGACGGTTACGAAGAGACAACAACTGGTGTCTCTTCATAACCATCCAACTGCACATGGCCACATTTCCACCAAATGGTCCAGTTCGGTTCGGTTTCTTGGGCCATGGTTCAGTAGGCCACACCCTGCCGAAATCCAATTTGCCCTCTCCACCGTGGGCTGGATAGATCAACGCGGAAGATAGTCGCTGGAGCTCTTTAAATTGTATCAAATCATAGCAACAGAACAGTGTGCAACTGAGCCCGTAGAGCAAAAATCTAGAAGCCCCCGGGCATTTTTTTTTTTCTTATAGTGTCTCCACCAATACACAAGTATGTGCACAAATACATGAGAAATATGTCAATATCACGATAGAGTTCAACATTTGGTAAGCGGCATTCAAATAGCAGCAACAATGTGTATGTTTATGTCGAACAATGACAATAATTCTGCAAGTATGTTATTTGAATCCAATATTCTTTCAAGTAAAGTGAAGCCGACATCATCAGCTGAGGCAGCGGACGTGGTCCTCCGCTTGCCGGGCGGACCACTCGAAGTTGACGCTCCGAGGCGGCTTGACAGTATTTTTGGCTATTTAGACAGCAAGCTTCCACGTGAAACGCTGTCCCTTCTCACAATGAGCCGAGATTACATCCATGTTAGCGCTGAAAGACTCAAGACCCAATTAGCAGAGCTTTCATCACATCAGCGCGAAGGGAGCCGAGCGGGGCGCCGCCGCCTCTGAGAGGAAATCTGCCCGTCACAAGTCATCCTGTCAGCCAAATCTGCGCACAACATCTGCAGCGCGTCAGATTCTGACAGCGCTTCTGCTCAAGTGTGAATTACCAGGAAAGGGAGAAAAAAAAAACAAAAGTCATGCTCCAAATCAGATCAGCTAAGCAGGTAAACAGATCCTCCCAGTGAAAGCGATAGTCATTACCAACCCCGTGTTAACATCTCGCCAGGTGTAATTGCACACGCTGGTAACAGTTGGACGCCTTTTGAGGGTTGCGCCAACTGATGACATGTTGATCATCCGTTCATCGTATTTCGCTATCGCTATAGCCCAGCGGTCCCCAACCTTTTTTGCCCCACGGACCTGTTTAATGTCAGACGATATTTTCAGGGACAGGCCTTGAAGGTGTGACACATAAATATAACAAAATAATCTGATATAACCTCCATGAAAACTGGTATTTTCGAGACATAATAATAAACACGAAACATGACACGAGGGACGTCCTATCTGGCCGCAAAACCCCCTGGTCGCTATGGTAAGGTTTTAACGTGCCTTCAAAATAAGATACAAAAGTGCATGAAAAATACGACTCACCATCGCCGCATATTATGCAGAGTGGGCTTGGTGCGTGGGAATCTCCCGTTGAGACAAATCCGTATTTTAAGTAGGACTCCGGATATTGTTTATTAAATGTAGCCTTCTTTTTATTGGAAGTCGTAGGCTCCTCTTCTGTCTCCTGGCTGGGCGTTTCCCCTTCCCAAAGAAACTTTGCAAAGATGTTTGTTTTTTTTACTCATTTTGCTAGCTCCCGGGTTCATTTTAGCGTTAACCTATCACGTGACCGAGAAGCGCGCCTCGACCTGCGTCAAGAGTGACATACTGTAGACGGATATAACGGAGAATCCGGCAAATTTTCAAAATAAAACATCTTTCAGATTCTGAAATGAATAAAACGGAAGTAATGTAAGTTATTTATTTTTTCTGTGCGGCCCGGTACCAAATGACCCACGGACCGGCACCGGTCCGCGGCCCGGGGGTTGGGGACCACTGTCACGGCAAAACTTTGAGTGCGGATCACAATAAGGTTGACGCGTAGTCAATTATGTACACATGCAAGGAATTTTTCTTCCAATATTTTGAGTCACAATAGTATGACAGCAGCATGCAACTACAACAAATAGAATATTTCGGAAGTGACACCTAAGTACATATATGTTACTTAAACACGCAATATCAGCCATCGCAATTCGTCTTTGCTTTGATGAATTGCACGTACTGAATTACTCAATTTGCCTTGACAACTTGTACACAAAATTCAGAATTAATCCCTTTGGCAGACAGACCCAATCCTGGTTGCGCCTCGTTGATCAATACTCAAGTGCCAGTGACATCTAAGTGTGTACGTGCCTGTTCACCAGTACATACCTGAATAGAAACATCGCTGTAAGATCCCCCAATAACTCCAGAGATGGCCAAAGGGACTTCATCATGGATGGCGTAGGATCCATCGGGGCACGTGTACTCACTGTCGTCCACTTTGGTGAGAGAAGCCCTGACAAACTCAAGAGACTGCTCCAGAGCGTAAGTGTCCTTGGAGCACGTGTCCAGGATATGAGCTCCTAAACGAATCCCGGGCAAGATACGCTCATCCCTGTTGATTTCATCGAGAGCGAGCAGCATGGCCTCCAGTCGTTGGATTCCTCGCTGAGCGTTGATCTTCCCGCAATCCTCTGTGGCCTCGCCTTTCTGGTGCACGGGGAAGAGACCGCCGATCATCAGATCTCCTTCCAGGGTGATCTCCTTTTTGGAGTCCGTGTTGTAACCGACCACAGGCAAACCCCGGGGAGCCTGGGCAAAGAGAGTCACGCTTATGAGCAGGAGCAGAATGCGGGACAGCCAGAGGGGTCGGGGCACAGGGCGCACCCCCGGCAACGGGGAGTTCCCCAATGACATATCCCTGGGCAGAGCAAGGTCCTCCTCCTAACTGTATGATTTTAAATTTTATTTTATTTTTTTTAGGTCAGCGTCTGATCAGTTTTGGATGTTGCCGCCTCTGAAGAAAAACACAGTGAGGCACAGCAGCACCAGATCTCACAGCAGCGGTGTTTTTATTCTGACAGAAGCCATTGAAAGCATCAGTGTGATCCTCTCGCCGGGCCTCCTCTTCTGTGCTATTTGGAGATTACAGCCTGCAAGATCAAACAGAGAGAAAGTCACTCCTCGTCTTCGATGCCACACAACAATTCCTTTGTCTTGCTGCGGCTGCGGGGACCCCGGTGCTCCATTGCGTGAGCAATCGCATTGGAGGCTAACGATACGGTCGAAAGAAAGAAAAATGTATGCAGTTGCTGGGGAAAAAAAACAGTAACGCCATTATTTATTATTGTCACGTTGCGAGGTGGTGGTGGACCCCAAAAAATCAGGCAGGAAGGAGGAGCAGGGTGTGTTTGACAAGTTGGATTTAAAACAAAGAAAACTAAATCCAAAACAAAGTCCAAAGTAACAAACAAAAACCATGACTAAAACAAACCTGAGTACAGCAAACAAACATGACAGTAGCCAAGCGCAAACAATGACCCGACACCGAGTGGTTGTGCCGGGAGTCCTTTTATGCCACTAATTACCTAACGACCAACAGGTGTGCAGCTGCAGGGGAAAGCCCCACAGTGCCACCTGCTGCTCACAAACCGAAACATGACAATTATATTGATTTATTTTATATTGAGGGGTTATACCAATCAGGCTGTAAACTGTTTTTGATAGTGCATCACAAGTTTTTATGTAGTTAAGCCAACATTCTCCAAAAAAAAAAAACAGTACTGCCTTAGTGGAGACATTAATGAGCACTAAAGATCCTTAACAACCGACAAAGATGTCCCTCTAGTCCACTAAGGACTGCATGATAACCGCCACACTAACTGCAGCATTTATTTCCCCTGCAATGCAAAAAAAAAAAAAAAAAAAAGTCTATGCGCAACAAGTTTAAAGTGCCTCCAGCTCAGTCCCCGTTTGTGCCGTTGTACGGAAATCAGAGCGGTGAATTTGAGCAGAGTGCAGATTTTAAAAAGACATCTCCTCGGACTGAACATGGCTGGATGTACTATTTCAAGGTTTAATGCGTCAGCGTTATGTGCGTAGCTAAAGCAGATCCTGTTAATACACTGCAGAGGCGAAGGGTTATTGTTCTTGGGCTCTCGCTTTTTGTGTCAGTTGCCAGGAAATCCCAGCGGCTTAATTAAGCAGCAGGTTGACTGTGGGTAAAAGTTATTCGCAGAGTAAATCGTTGAGCCAAAAGGATTTGTATCATATCCAGCGTCTCGGCAAATCAACTTGACAGACATGCAAATAATTCACTCGCTGAAGTCAGATCATAGATGCTGAAAAGTGGGATGTGAAGGAATCAGTGAGAATGGTGCTGCAAAAAAAAAAAAAAAAAGAAAGCCAGCTGCCCATTAAAACAAAATAAAAACTCTCAACAGGAGTCAAGACTGCAGACAGGATTCTTTTGGGGTTTCCTCTGTTTTTTCCCTTCTTCCTCCATCCCTCTCCTTCCCCTGCTCGTTGTTTCCATGGAAACGGAGACGGAGAGGGTGAAGCGGCGAAGTGGAATGCGGACCAAGAACAAGTTGGTGTGTCTGGCCATGCATGGTGCTCACTCGGGTCCTCTGGGGGGGGGACCGGCAAGCACGTGTTGAGTCAACTGGCCCCGACTGCACTCACGGCTTCTCGTCATTAACGGAACGGCTAAAACTATCGGCATCTCATTTTTATTTTTAATCTTTTGGAAAGCACTGATGTATATAATATTCTTCCCTGTCACCGGTTCTGCTTCCCAAGTCCTTTCGGCGTGGTTGCTTGGTTACGATATCATTAAAAAAAAAAAAAGTGATGCAAGGCAACAGCATGTCAATGTCATTCGCCCTGTGCTGGTGCTACCTTGGTTATGAATGCTCCTATTCATGAGTTACACTCAACAAATGACAGGTTACCAACTCACTTCCCTTCAGTCAGCGTTCATACGCTCTCGACTCGACTGAGTCGAATGGAAAAAGACAACCGACAGCAAAGACGAGCGGGATGCTTCTTGCCTGGCGGCTGGCGTGGTACTTTTAATGAGAAATGAGAGGTGGCGCGTTGCATTAGACGCAGCGTGCGGACGTCAGACTTTTTCATTTGCTCCCTCAGCAGTTTGTCAACAAGTGGAAGTTCACGGCGTAAATGGGTCAAGTCACTTCTCCTTCCCTCGAATACAAAAGCACCAGCGGCCGGGAGTGCGAGCGTTGTTAGACAAGAACATTCTTTAATGTTTGGAGTGCAGAATGCGCACTGCAGCTCGCCGAAGTCTGACGCTTTGCCTCGTTAAGACACGCGGACAGTCAAACTAAATTATTGGGAGAATGTTGACAAAAATGTTCTTTTTTAATATACTAAAGGTGATATTGTAAGCCAGCACAAAGACTCAAGAAACAATGGTGACAAAAAGGATTTGTGGCTGTCACATTTGCAGCCTCTTTCCCAAATGTCCACACCCCAGGAGGCCTTCAAGCACAGCGGTGGATTCTCTTTCTCTTTGCTGTCTTTGTTCCCTCCTACTTCGGTGCTCTTCTGATTTATTTCTGTTGCCGTTCTTTCAAGGAATGTTTTCTTTCCTGAAATACATTTTGGGAAGATTGTCCGTTTAACCCTTTCAGGCACCCTGTAACCTGATAACATGAGAAGCCTGAAAGCATTAAAGGGGAAGTTAACCCTCAAAAAAAAAATTGTTGTCGAAAAGTCTAGTCAAAACACGGCATTCTGATAAATATTGCGTTTGTGGAATATGTAAAATCCATTAAAATCTACTCATTTTTGTCCACATGACAAGTGGCGGCCATTTTGCCACTTGCTGTCGACTGAAAATGACATCACAGTTGCGCAGGCCTCCAACAACCAATCATGTCTCAGCTTCAGAAAAATTGGCAGAAATGAAATGAAAATGGAACATAGCCACATCAGAGAGAGAAATGTGCTTGTTTCTTGACATGTTGTTTGTGGTTCAAAATAACAATTTTCTGTTGCGGCAAGGTGGCACGTGTGCGAGTGTCATTTGGCAGGTGTGTGTATATCCAATGTACGGGATTCACGCGATGAATATTGATCTAACATACGGTAGAGGGGGAAATATAAGCACATTCTGAAGAAATTTTTCTTTCTTACTTGAGCTAGAGCGACTACCCAAATGCACAGCTGACCAATTTATTAAAAAATTAAATTAAATTAAATTGAAAAAATCACCTCGTTGCACCTCCACAAACATCGCAAGCAGCATTCCTGTTTCATTTATTGGTATGTTCATTTGTCTCTTTGTTAGGTCATGAACCGACGATATTTTGCATTTGCATGAGATGCATAAAAATGTTTGGTTTTTTTTGGTAATGAATTTTGACTCGATTTCTACTAAGCCCGACTCTGTTACTGACACCAAGCCAGCTGTTCATTGTTCCTTTTACAAGGTTATGAGTCCAATAAAACACAAGACGCTGGTGCCCATATACATTTAAGATGTAATATCCAACCAAGGATTATTGCCTCCCCTTTTCTGCTCCTGTGTGACCGTCTCTACTTTCTTCAGCAGATGGCCTTTTTTTTAATTCAGGAGCATAAATCCCAGCAGCCAATTCCACACTTCAAGACAGACTGTGTGAAGGAATGGCAAAAAAAAAAAAAAAAAGGGGGGGGGGCACGAGAAAAGGAGTACAGAAACAAAGGAGCAGAAGCAAGTGAGTTGAAAAATGAGAGAAAAAAATCGTGGTAAGGGTTTGAGAAAGATGTAAAAATGTTAAAAAAAAACAAAAACAAAAACAAAACCACTACGACCTCCATCAAATCACATTGTGCGCATAGAGACAGAAGACTTAAAGGTCTTGAGTGGGCGGGTGGGTGAGTGGAACTTGTTCGTAGGAAGGGCAGATGAACAACCTGCTGCTGTTGCCGACATTACGCAGAAGCAAAATACCACACAGTAGACATGAGGTTGAAACAATGCCATCATTGAAAATTTCTACGTTTGCTTGTGGACTCAAACTAGGTCAATGAATTCATGCCAAATGATGCTCTTATTCCAAATACTGCATATATCGTTTCCCCTTGAGATACTGCTCAACGTCCTTGCTTCCCTTGAAAGTCACTTTATGAATCCATGTTATTTAGTCATCGCACACTGAATACAAAACAAGATCACTTCAGCATCTCCGTGAGAGAAGTTCAAGGTGGCTCCTATCATCTCGCGTCTTCTCTAGAATGTTGCGAACTGCAGAAATCACCTTTGAGACGCCAGGTTGATTCCATGCCGCCTGCAGCCATTGGTCCTCAAAACCAGGAAGTGCCTCCCAGAAATAAAGCATGCGACCTTTTGTAATAAGGCCAAGGACACAATTAGCAACGAGGGGCTTGAAGTAAACTGTGTCATCACACGTCTCCACCTGGTCGCCATGGTAGCCACGCTATTCCAAGTCAACTGAACCCATCCCTCACACCTGTTCTTGCTTTCAAATTCACACCGCCAGCATTCATTCTCCACCTGAAAAAAGTGTGTGTGTGTGTGTGTGTGGGGGGGGTCTTTTGCAAATTTCCTCGTCCTCCTTCACCTCTCAGGAGCCCCATTCCACCTTCCTCATCAAACATTCATCCTCTGGCTGTGTCTCGTACAGATCGTACGAGACACAGATCGTAGCTGCAAGAAGCAGCACTGGTCTCAACTGTGTGATGGATGGATGGCGCTTTTGTTTCTGAGGGTTGCACACTTTTTATTGACTTCTTGGGGGGGCGGGGGGTTTGCATTGGCCATCACGCGATCGTAATCATCAACAGGGGCCCTAATCCTAACCCTGATCCATGAACCTAAGCCTAACCCAAAACCTTAACCCAAACCCTAACCGCTGACCCTGACCCCTAACCCTGAATCTAACCCCCCTCACCCGAACTAAACCCTAACCCCTCCAACCCAAACCTAATCCTAATTCATGTCATGTTTAATTTATGTGAGTGTCAATGGCAATTTTTCTGTATGTGCCCTGTGATTGAGAGGTTGGAAAAGCTCATTTAGATGGATTTTATTTTTGATTTATTTATCTTATTCCTCACAATGCCTTTCATTGTCATAATTTTAGAAGGGAATCACATGATATGGCCAGTTTCCTGTACGCATGACTGCACTTTTTGCTCCTCGACCCCAAAATATGGCGGACGTGGTGCAGCAAAAACAAACAGGCCACAACATTAGGTACAGCTGTACAATCTAGTTAATTGAATACAATACCGTCTGACCGGTTTGAAGGGACAGATCATACTGTGAGCTTTTTCCAAAATATGATGGTTACCGAATGACTGAGGGTGATCATTATGCCTTTATGATCATCTCAATGAAATGTGAGCGGTTTTTTTTTTTTTTTTTTGGTTAGGTTTTTTTTTTTTTTCCTCCAAGTTTTCGATAGAGCTCCTGCATGGGATCTGGTTAGATACAAGACGTTTATACACAGTGCATTTTGTCCCCGGAAATGCATTTTTTTTTCCCCACCCATCATTTGGAAGGGTTCGACAAAAGGAAAACTTCACTTCCACTTCAGTTTCTTTAAATGAAGATATTTTTAGCATGGCTTTTGTTGACCTAAACTGATCATTTCGGAGTGGCCTCGTTTATTTATTTATTCATACGAAGTTGTGTGTATATGTTTTGCATCATGTGACTTACTAAACTTAAAAGATGATTCACCTATCAACTTGACTAGAAGACATCAACTTCCTCCTTTTTTATGACAAATTCCAGACAAAATGTGGTTCATGTACCACGAGTAGTGCGTGGGCTCTCCCTAGTGGTACAGGAAAGAATAATGTCATTCACTATTCATCCCTCCATCCATTTTCTAATCCTCACGAGGGTCGCGGGGGCGTGCTGGAGCCTATCCCAGCCGTCTTCGGGCAGGAGGCGGGGGACACCCTGAACCGGTTGCCAGCCAATCGCAGGGCACACAGAAACAAACAACCATTGGCGCTCACATTCACACTGAGGGACAATTTCGAGTGCTCCATTAACCTGCCATGCATGGTTTTGGAATGTGGGAGGAAACCGGAGTACCCGGAGAAAACCCACACAGGTACGGGCAGAACGCAGTACCTCCACATAGGAAAAAAATAAAAATAAATATATATTCATCTTG
>CAAKHF010008494.1:0-43545 GCA_901007745.1 Hippocampus kuda
CACCCTGATAACATACTACATTTACTCCCTACATTTGAAAACATTTATCTGTATGTTCTACCCCTTACTTGGTGAAAATAGGCGTGATACTTCTTTCAACCTCCAGCACGATTGATCTGTTCTGATGTTGAGCTCTTATTGGCAGTGAAAACGGACAGCAGCAACACGGAGCGATGCAAACAAAGACAAATTAGCAACACGATGCAACTGAATCAGAGATGCCCAATATTCCCCATCGCTGGCCTTATTTAAGATCATTGCTTGGAATGTCATGTTATCAAGAACACAAAGGCCTCTTTTCACAGACGGCGCATTTTGATTTTCGTGCCGGAGCAAGTCTAGTGTCCCATTTATCATGGTTGGGAATTTGGCAAACTTAAAAAAAAGAAAAAGGGGAACATGGAATTGTACAGTGTATATTTTTTGTCCTTTTTTTGTTTTTTTACACACGTATCTGTCTGTCTACATAAGTACAAAGTGTGAATACTTTTGCCGCCTCTGTTCATGCATGTATGCATGATGATGTCAAACGTGGCAACAATTTAACATTGTCAAACGTTGTCAAAGCTGCAGTGTGAGCTTCGGCAGATAGCTTGCAGTGTGGCTGACCCTGGAGGTGAGTCAGGGGTCATATGTGCTTTCTCGCTATGTATGTAAGTCTGACTGAGTAAGCCTCAACTCAACAACTCCTTTGTGAATTTTCACGTAACGTTGTCAAATGGAGTCTTTAAATTTCTCGTAAACGCAGCACCGATCAGACACTTACGGGAACAACTGAGTAATAATGTACAAGGCTGCACACACCCACCTACTGCTGCTCTGGTGCCAGATCACTTCTTGATCCTTTCCAAGACTGCGCACTTCAATGGACTTGTAACTTCATTCCCCATTTTGAAGATTCCTAATGTTTTCTCCATGCTCAATAGCATTCTGCTGGGAAATACTGTAATGCAACAATTTCGGCGGGTCCGCACACTATGAATCATTTCTCTCACTGCATTGCTGATTGTTGAAGCTGTCATCTAATGAGTCTGGCGGTAACTATGCATCTGTGCAAACAAACCTACTCTAGAAACAGTCAACCAGGTGTGTCCAAATGATTTCCTCTAATAGCTGCAAATAGACATATGGAAGGATGCAAGGGCAACTTGGACATTTTACACCTTGTATTTGTTGAACAAATTAATACCAATCCTTGAAACATTTCTAAGTTGTTTTTGTACATTGTGTCCTAAAAGTCAAGTGTAGGATTTTTCAGGATTTTAGAGCTGAATGCCACTCGAAGGTGATGTTTCTGCTGTGAGCAGGAAACTACTTAAAAAAAAAAAATGGCCGCGGGCCGTAGTTTGAACACCACTGTTCTGCCCACAGTAAAAGTTTCGGGCCATTTCATTAATATTAATTGTGTTTAGAATATTCATTTAGTTATCGCGGTGCATTGTGGGTAGCAGACGCCATGTTTCATCAGACGAGCTATTACAGAAAGCCTGACCGTGAACAACCACTGACTGAAACTCTTGTATTGTCGTCTTTGGCTCCTTGTAGTTTCAAACATTCTGGCATTTCCCTTAGAAAACAAGACTACAGCAAGGGCGCTTAGTCTGAAATGAAGCCAAAAACAGAGGAGAGACTGAGACCAAAAAAGGTAGTGGAGAGGAACACAGGGGATGGTGAGAGGGTGATGATAATCTCACCCATGTGAAGTTATTATTTCATGCGCTTGCCGGGATGTAACGCCACCAAAACATGATTTGTTTCCATGCGTGACAGACTTCATTACTACACAGTCTGTCTTATTAAAGCCATCATTTGCTCACTAACCTCTTTGATTTAGTTTCTAGTCCATTGAGCATAACAATCACAGAGCGCTGTCAGGATAATTCACAAGTTATTTCACAACACATTTATAAGAATGTCTCATACGACCTTAAGCCATGACTGCCTTCATTAGTGGAAAAAGCTTCATAGGTTTGTCCATCTTGTCATGATTTAAATCTGTTTTGAATGAGCGAGCATTTCCTCTTTGTTACTCTTTTGCTTTGTGTATGAGCATCCACTCACGGGTATTTTCTCTTACAGGACGAGTTATTATTAATATTATATTGGACTAATGTCGACATATTAAATGAAAACAGATCCTTGCATAGAGGTTTGGTTAGCTCCCATTTACATCATGAAAATCCTTTTTGAAAGGTATACAAATGTCCATTGTTCTCTACATCCCTAAAGAAGATTTCATTTTCATTTGTTGGATTGTTGACAGAACTAAGACTTTATTATCATTCGAGTACACCATGCAATGTTGCAATGCATTTAATAAAAGAACAATAAAAATTGGAATGAGAGAAATAAATTGAAAATGTCAAAAAAAAGGGGTGGGGTGGTGGTAGATCAAAATGACAGGTTGAGTAGGCAGTTTTAAACAGGTACGTTTTGAGTTGTGATTTTATCAGCAGCTGCCTTTCAAGTTTGTGGATTAGACCCCGAGTATCATCAGCAGCTTGAAACAAAGCTATAGAGACTGGATGTGTCACAGAAAGTCAGAGAAGTGGACATTAGAAATGTTTATTCTGTTGTGAATTTTGTCATTTGCATCATTGCTGCAGAGCAAAAAGTACTCAAAACATTGAACCGCTTTGGAGAAGGTGAAATGAAGTTCACCTGTGAAGGTGGTGATGCATTTTCAATTCATCCTGAAATTTCACCCAAAAGCTCAATGTCCCAAACTTTTTGGGAGTAGTGTATATTGAGACTATAGCATCAGCGCTAGCGGTCGATGATAAAGCCTTTGCACACTAAGTGCCCACTTCATCACCTCCCTACCAAAACTGAAGCAGTGCCACTCCACTCCTCCGGCTAGCCAGCAGTAAATCATTGTGTGGGTGTGAACTGTGACCCATGCTTCACTCAGCGCACCCTCTCTTCATCCATCATCACTCCCCACCCTGTGATTCAAGCCTGACCAGCCAAGTGCTATGGGGCAGAACACTGACACGAGTGTGTCTGCAAGATGCTGGTGAGCGTGAAGAACTCCTATGTTTGGACAATTCAGGCTTCATTTACAAGAGCCTTGGAACATGGAAATGTTCACCAACAACCACCGGCCACAGGCTGTGTTTGCTAAGGAGTCTGCAGTGGCGAGAGTACGTGTGTTTTCGTACCTTTTGCGGAGTTTTCCGACAGTGTGGGTTTGTCCCTGATTAGACACAGTTGTAGAGACCCTTTATCTGCTTTTATTTGACCTCTTCAAGACCTTTCCACAGAGGAAAGAACTCAAAAGACAATTTTCATTCGGTTCCAAAAGTCAGTTAGTCACTGCACTCGATTCCCGAAATAAGAGTGACTTCACCTGCGATGAGACAGGTAGACCCCCCCCCCCCCCACCTCTCTTCCCACCCCCTTCACAGGTATGTTGACATGGTCATGTCGTCTAGACAGGATCAAGTGAGTAATAGTGACGTTCGACTATCGGTGACAGGGGGTAGTCATTTAATGATATTTCCCTCACTACCTAGAAAGGGAGTCTGCAACACAAGTACAGAACAGATTTCAAGAAAAAAAAAGACATCATTTCAGAAACGAGGTAAAGGTTTTTATTGGAGAATTTGTTTTGTCTTTCATCCTCATATAACATTTAATTTAATGTGAGGCAAGAAAACATTTGCATGGTCAAAGTGGACCCTGTACTCCTCAGTGTGAGGCAGAAGAGCCGATCAGCAAAATAGCTAAGTAAGTTAACACCAGTTAGGGCCCTATTTTTGTGCCCAGTGAAAGTCTTAGCCCAGTCTATGGCACCCGTGAGGTCGGTGTAAAAACGGGCGTAACTTAACGTAACTACACTTTACTGAGCGTTTCTGCCTCACCCCCCGGAGCATCTGCAAATTTCATGAGAAAAAGTAGACTACATTTTAGACTCGCAAAAACTTGTGGAGCAGGTGGTTTAACGTGATTTATAATCATTATCGTCTTAGAAATAATTTAACAGCTCACTGTCTTTTATGTGTGTTTGATTCAATCGTGACCTATTGCGTGGGCGGGGGTGTAGCAGAGGTCACGCACAAATTAGCGAAGCAGTCTCCAATTGCCCACATCATATGCACGGTCGACGACATCATCGGCAAGACGAGATCTTGCAATTTACCTGCCAATGTCATGCACAGGCCCCAGCGAGTCCATTTCTGTTTCACAATATCAAGTACGGTGTACTCCTGCCTCATGTGCCTTTGACCACTCTTATTTTGATACAAATGAGGGATGCCACTAGGATTGGCCGGCACAAGACAATTTCCAACCCACAACGCCGCATAAAGGAGCAAATGCCCGTTATGGCCATTTCTACTAGAGCAAAGTCTGGCAAAATACCAAAAGAAAGAAAACTCCAGCCAATGCGCAGTTAGACTGCGCTTTGAGTTAGACTTGTGCTCGGAATGAAAATTGGGCCTTAACAATGTGCCTGGGTGGAGTTTTTCTTTCTTGTTTTTGTAGACTTTGTCAGTTATGCCGGGAGAATGTCAAAGAAAAGGCCTTCAGTTTGCCGGAATGCCCAGCATGGCGCAGCGCAGTCTGCCAAAGCATGCTCAACTAGACTTGCCCCAGAAGGAAAATGATTATATGTCAATTTTTACACCGAGCTCATGTGTCCTGCCTATGAAAAATAGAGCCCTCAGTATGATGCCGTACACTACTATTTTAACTAACAAATGTATTGTTATATAATTCCTCAAAACTTGGCATTACAGTGAACCACTATATCACATATTTTTAAGCTGTCACCTACATCATGAATTGCTGTTCAATTATGTGTTGCTGCTTTGACTGTGTTAAAGTAGCAGTTGTTTGAGTGTTGCTGTGCCCATTTCTGTTAGCCAGCCGATAGGGTTTTACATTTTATTCTGGCATTAATTAAATGCAGCAGATTTTTGTTGGACAAATTTAAATGGTTTATTTAAGCTTATTTGATCGCCCCTTTTAGGCATAGTGCTGAGTTCGTTATTTCACCCAAATTGGGTTACGTTTGAGCCAGCAGTTTCAAGAGTGTAGAGACATTTACCGGTACTGTCAAAGTCAGTAGATGAAATTCAAGAAACAAGCCACGGACATTTTCACATCTGTGAAATTCATTTCGCAATAGTAACAATAGGAGTATTAAAACTATTACAAGTGCAGTGAGTGCATCCTAAAGGAATGGGACAATTGCTTCTTCTATATTGATTTCATTCAGTCTGTGGTCCAGCTGTGGTCAGTGTTTGCCCAGCAAAGATTAGACAACCAGCACATTTCTTTAAAAGAGCCCTTTTTCTCCCCGCGGTACAAGAAAAACACATGTTTTACATCAGTAAGGTCATGCTTACAAGGTGCTCATATCCTTACGGTGATCTCATACAGGGAGCAGCTAAATCTTCCAAATTACAGTCCGAGTTGGACTTACCCTTGTTTTGAAGAATGAGCTGTCAGTAACACACCTTTTCTGGTCCAACACAATAAACTGTTCCAAATAAAAGAAGGAACTGCATGGTTGCATGGTTTACATGACCAGACGTGACCAAGGAAAAAATACACAATAGTGGTGCCTTGAAGTATGAGTTTAATTCGTTCTGTGACCAGAATTGTAACTAAACTGACTACTAACACGTGTATCTAAAGTCATCTTTCCCCAATGAAATGAATGGAAATGCCATTAATCCGTTCCAGACTCACCCGCAAACAAACATCAAAATGTAATTTTTTTTTTTTAAATGAAGAAAAATGGCACTCCATGATATTGTACTTTGTAGAAACATACTCTAACACAAATAAAATAAGATAAAATGGAATATAAAAGGGATGGAACGGTAATTAATGCTGTTTGAAATCATTTCAATGGGGAAAATCGATTTGCTCTGAGAGCAAATTGAGTTCCCACTATTTTTTCAAGTCTCACAATTGAAAACCAAGATCTATGACCTGTTTGCTTTCCATTTGTTCTCACCACAAAGCAAGAGATTAAAAAGAGGACCCAAGAATGACATTTTCCGATTGTACTCCTTATCATCAGCTGTCACTTCCCAAATGGCCCAACCCAATCAGGTTTCCATGGTAACTCGGTATTGTCGCACAGTGTTGTGGAATCTTTGGGAAAGTGCTTCGTCAGAGCGCCGGCGCGCTCGCTCACAGAGACCTCTAGCCTTTGTCGTCAGTCAGCACACAAACAGATGCTCTTCACATCCTGCACCCAAAATCCAGACTGCGTCAAATCAAGGGAGATGGCAAGGACCAGCGAGAATGCTGACCCCCTCAAAATAGGTTTCTCAACCTCATAAATATTCACTGGCTGGCTCTTTGCATTCAATGTGATTTTCTTCAGGCCTCAGAATGCATGCCGTCCAGCTTTAGGTCCGTGCACGATAGTATTACACTCTTTGTCAGCACTTTAAGCGCGTGTCGAATGACTGTGTCTTACTGACATTTTCTTTTCTACTACTTGTGCCACTTTTGTCCAATTAGTTACTGGTCTTCTCAATTTGTAACAGTAGCTTAAGATCCATGTACTAGTACACAATTCATCCAGATATTTACATGCACAACCAAAACGACTAGGGCACAGAAGTAAAGCAACGGTTTAACTAGAATTTTTTTTTCCCACAACTAATGCCACTTGTGGCCTACTAGCATGTGATTAAACATGAAAAGCGAACTACTATGAGTGCACTCGTAACACTACTAAGCCCAACTTGGACATGCATCACACACTAGTAGCCTCATGGGCCCTACTAGTTCATCAAAATGTCCACTAGGGTACTTCACTGTAATTGTTATACAGTACTCGTAGGGCACAGTTCTCTCTAAGCTCTCTAATCTTTAGAAATGTCATACAGAGGAGGAAAAAAAATCATCTGAGTTAGGCACAGTGATTCTACTAGTATGCCCCGGAGGACAACTTTGGAACAGTGTGGGGAAGGTTCCTTGCTCTTCCAACATGACTGAACATGTCAGAGTACACAAAGCAAAGTCCCTCAAGAAAATATTGACGATTTGGGCACAAACTGGAAATTTCACTTCGGGGTGTGCTCACTTTTCTTGCCAGTGATGTAGACATAGCTGACTGTGTAAATCTACACTTCTATCCAAGCATACAAAGATGTATGGGGTGTGCTCCTTGTTTGCAGGATACCATATTTGTTACAAAATAAGACAAAGAAACTCTTATCTGTATATTTTGGATGACTTATTTAACAAGCCACCATTTTGTTTCAAGTTAACTACTATAAGACCTAAAAGAATGTGATCTCCACCATTTACAGTCTAAATGAATTGCGTATATGCTTTATGTCCATGAAAAAAAGAAAATCTCTGGACTGCAGAAAGGCTCTGTGATTGTCAGATCAAAATTTTCTTCCACATACAAATCACTTTCCATGAGTTTAAACAAGAATGACAGAGGAAACATCCAGCGCGGACATCATTTTTGTTGGAGTACACATTTTATGGGCGAGTCAAACAGCGCAGTGAGCATTGCAGAGTCCCTGTGATATACACCAGGTGGCCTTCCAAATGTTTTAACAAACGACGCAGTAAATCTGATACTGAGACTTCCCAGCCCAGGAATTCAAGTCATGCCTCCAAATACGCCATTCTTGTCTACTTTGTGTGCACAAATATTTACATGTTCTTTCACACCCGCTCCTCTCCAATTCTGCGCAAGTGCAAATTTCATCGAGTTCTTTCCATCAAAAATAGGAGAAAGTGGAAGTGGGAAAACGCAAGGCTCAACATAGGGAGGAAAAACTCTACAGTAGACATCTGTGTGTGAACACTATTGTGAGTTAACTGACTTTCATAATGTTACTGGTAGGAGTAGTAGCACACAGACACCATGTCACAGTTTTTCCTCATTTGTGACATATATAGTTGTGGTTAAAAAGTGAGATTTTTGAGTCTTTAATTTATTTTGTTGTGAAGTTTTGTGTTTTGAACTTATTGTGCAAAATACCAACTGTAAACAATTATATGTCTTTAGTTGTACTATTAGCACAGTATTGTTTGTCAACTACTTTTCTGTTTGTGCCACACTAATGACATGCAGTTGTTCTACTAGTCTGCCAAATTTGTCTGACTCATGTGCAGGAATGTCATAATGTAGTGGAAACTCTTTACTAGTAATACGGTTGTTCGACTAGTTTGATGAATTGTTTTAATGGTGAGGACAAAAAGCAGACCGGTACATGGACCTTCAATTTAAGGTCGATATCAAGGATATTGAATAAATGCTCATTTGGCTTTTTCACAGATCCACATAGACTATGTGATGTTGTGCATGCTTAGTATTATAAAACATGAATATGTAAATGTGGATGTTCAACATGGCCCGTGTTCAAACCCACCATAGCTTGTCCTGAAATGGAAACTCTTCCACAGAGGAGATGATTGAGTAATTTGCGCTCAAGGCTGCTGCCCTGGAAAGCACAATTTGTTCGGTCGTTGTTGCGCAGTCAATATACTGGTCTCATAGACACAGCTGGGGAAAGTACTCACACTCTGAACAGATACTTGTTTGAAAGACAAACTTGTAAAAGTAGAAGTACTGATTAATATTTCTTCAGTCACATTTTAAAAGTACTTACTGATGTTGTGTCCAATCTAACGTTTTTGTTTTGTTTTGTTTTTTTTGCCATTTTTGCCCAGCCACTATTAGATGAGATGACACAACTCTGATTAAGGCTATCGGCTCCTCGAACACCTTGCTGTATTTTTCAATATTTGATCTTTTATACTTCGAGTCAACTGAAGAGATCCCTGCGCTCTCCACTTGTTCACGCACCATAAATGACGGCCCATAAATGACGCATTGTACCTGACAATCGGTGGAGGGTGGTCCCCTGTATGCCATTGGTGAAAAGCTAACTACGCATATTTTGTGTTCCTGAAGCAAAAAATTGTCATACAATAAATACCGTGTAAACTAAAACCATGAATAAAAATAGAACATTCCTGCGTATATTTTGAATGGGACTGCTAACAATGGGTGTCCCCCCCGCCACGACCCTTGAGAGGATAAGCGGATCAGAAAATGAATGGATGAATGCTAATGGATGGCAAGTCTGAAAGCCGCATTTGCTCGGGCTTTGGCAATGAAAAGGGGCCAATTGCGGCCCATGTTAAAATTTCCACAAGCCTACATCAGTCAAAATAAGCTAATGTTAATCAGACCTTGTTATTTACAGCAGTGATTCTAAAATACCATTAGTGGTACTCAGGCTCCCTCTAGTGGCACCCAAATGAATCACTGAATTCAATGTTCAAACTGCATTTAACAGTGGCTTGATCATTGAAATACAGTTCAGTTGTATTTAACTTTTGAAAACATTTCCATTTGATCTTTTCCAAGTTTTCAGACTTTTGGGTACAATTATTATTCATTTTTCATTTTCCAAACCGCTTTGGCCTCACAAGGGTCTCGGGGGGGTGCTGGAGCCTATCCCAGCTGTTTTCAGGCAGTAGGCAGGGGACACCCTGAACTGGTTGCCAGCCAATCGCAGGGCACACAAAGACGAACAACCATTCGTGCTCACACTCGCACCTCGGAACAATTTGGAGTGTTCAATCTGCCTGCCATGCATGTTTTTGCTGCCGTTGCTGTGAAAGCGCTATATAAATCAGCATGTATTGTATTGTATTGTATTGTTTTTGGAATGTGGGGTGAAGCTCGAGGACCCGGAGAAAACCCACACAAGCACGGGGAGAACATGCAAACTCCACACAGGAAGGCCGGAACTGGAATTGAACCCGGTACCTCTGCACTGTGAAGTTGTTGTGCTAACCACTTGACTACCGGACCGCCCGGTACAATTTTTAGTGAACTTTATTTATTTTTTTAAACTTAATACTGTCCTAGATATATAATCTTTTATTTTCCTATATTTAACCGTAGTGGTAATGTTCAAACTGTACCGAATGTTACAATGAGGCTTGCAAAAATATTCTGTTTTATTTGGAATACCCGTCTCCTTATTTTAATGTTGATCATATGGCAGTCTTCTGAGAACCAAGTATTTTTTAAGTGATACTTTGTACAAAAAGTTTAAAAACCAGTGTTTATGTTTCTTTCATTTTACGTATTGTCAAGCACTGATTGATTATTAAACCGCTTTACTGGATGCGCGCATGCATGTTTTTGTGTATGTCCAGTGAAGCACTAAAAGTGACCAGGGTGAGGTGCGTGGCCACAACTGCCTCTGACAAATTTTTGCCAACCGCTGTGGTTTTGAATGTGAAATTGCTAAAACAATTTCCGAAAGGACATGATGGAAGCGTTGCTGATGAGTGGTGAGTCAACTGACTGTCTGAGGACAAGTCATGGTTGTTTGCTTCTGACTGCCCATCATGGACAGAGGCCTGCAGGAGGCTGTTTGGACTGCAGCACGACTCAGCAGGAAGTCTGGGGGGTGTTTCTGTCTTCCTCGTTCTTCAAAACACAATTATGTGAAACATGAGCAGCAGTGGCAAAAGTGTACTCACACTCTGCACTTAAATAGAAGTATAGATATGTGTGTACTTTGTAATTTTTTTTTTTTAAAGCTGATGAAAGTACACTTTCTTCTTTTTCACATTGTGTCGTGACTCGTGACAAAAGCAGAGGTTGAAAAAAGCAGATTTTGACATAGTGAGGAGGAGAAAGGACACATATTTTTCAAATGTAGGGAGCAAAAGTAAAACTTGGTTAAAAAAAAACTTTCTTTGACTCATGAGTTCTATGTCATTGCTGGTAATCCATTCGAGACACCCCCCCCCCCCAAACAATAAAAATGTTTGTAATATGTATTTTAATTTCAAAACATAGCACTTAATGATATTGTACTTTAGGAAAATATCCAGTAAGTGCAGAAATAAATACAAAGTAAAGCATTCCATTAAAAATATTGCCACATTTAGGGGGGGGGGGGTTGCTTCAATTCACTGGACAGAGTGCTGCTCCTTCTGGTTTATGCGCCTTGGTCACCTGGGCCTTTATAATACACCATACAGATATACAAAATGGCCATTCATCCATCCAAATTCTGATCCGCTTATTCTCACAAGGGTCACGGGGCGTGCTGGACCCAATCCCAGCCGTCTTTGGGCAGTAGGCAGGGGACACCCTGAACCGGTGTAATCGCAGGGCATACAGAGACATCAACCATCCGCGCTCACACTCACACCTAGGGACAATTTAGAGTGTTCAATTAGCCTGCCATGCATGTTTTTGGAATGTGGGAGGAAACCGGAGTATCCGGAGAAAGCCCACGCAGGCCCGCGGAGAACATGCAAACTCCACACAGGGAGACCGGAGCTGGAATTGAACCTGGTACCCCTGCAGTGTGAGGTCAACGCACTAACCGCTGGACCACCTGGCCGCCCTATGCAAAATGTAATATTGCTATTATTAATAAAAAGACAATGTGTATTTTTATCATTTGCCTGGTTCATAATAGCAATAATATTGTTTGATTCTATAGATATGAATGATACATTTATGATCAAGTCAATAACAGAACAACACTTTCTTAAATTTCTGTCGTGACAAATCAATATGAGTCGATCATTCAAATACCGTCTCTTTTAGCAAAACAGCTTTTTTAATTGCAGAGCTTCCATCTACTCCGTTTGCCTTTTCATTGTCGTTACACATTTATACAGTAACAAAGTATAAATACTTAACAGTTCTGTACTCCCCCTGAAAAAAGTTTTGTTTTCATACGGGAGTTGATCTTTCTTTTCTTTTTTCCATGCTTTTCTTGTTTGTTGTTGTTGTTTTTTGCACAACAACTGAACTTGTACATCCGAGTACGTTTGCCACTGCTGTTATTCTTTGTTCTCTGCAAAAGGGAGTGTCAGCAGCCACCACAATTGAGGACCCGCTCGCTCCCTCCTCCTGTTGGCCAGCAGGCTGGATCACATGAGCGCGGCCAGCCTTTATAAACTCTGCGCTGCAGTCACCTCAGCCTTGCGCACCGGCTGCACGGCAGTGGGTACCACAAAACCCACTGAGACGATTTGAGCTTGTTGCTTTTTTTTCTTCTTCCTCTGTTGTCTTTTTTTTTTTTTTGCGTGTAAAATGTCGGGTGTCCCACTCACGAGGTTTCTGGTGGCGGTGTGCGTGTGCAGCGCAGTGGTCCACGGCGTGCCGAAGAATAAAAGACAAAGTCACCAGTATCAGGTGTATCCTGATTACCACCACGCAGACGTTGTCAGTGAAGGTTTGTGCGTGCATTTTTCACCCACTTAATCTCAGCAACTTTTTGCCATGACTTTTATTGTTAGGTTAATTTTTTTTAATGACGTTTATTCATCACTGTTTTTGTTTGATAGTGGTTTACTTCCATGTTCACTGCTATTATTTCCATAGCCTGCCTTTAAAACTATTATAATCCTCACATTGAATTGAGGATTGTCAAAAATTTAGATTTTTGACAATAGATTGACAGTACAGAGTGTTTATTACTGTATTGTGGTTTTAGTTTTGCAGTATATTGAGTCTATCACCATTAGGGAGCCTGTAAAAAAACTTGTTTAAGCATTTCTTCAATATCCTTGATTTTCAGTTTAAGGTCCATTTACGAGCAAGCTGTTGAGCAACTTTTCACTAGTAAGACAAATCAGTGTCCAAAAACAATAACTGCGACTTATAAGTAAAGCATTTTACACCATCCTTTCCACAACGGACACATTTCTGCACAAGTGCAACACGCGTTAGCTAAAATCTGTGCACTACTATTAGAGCGATAAATGTTCACTTGTAGAAATTTGGAATATCATTGTCACACAATTTTGCCTCACAAGAAGCATGGGCTTGCCCCATTAGGGTACCAAAGTTGTCTTATTGGGATACATGCTCAAACAAGCTGTTTGACTCTTTATTCGATATCCTTGCTATCCTGCTTCAGGTCCATGCACTAATGCACTATTTGTCCTATTGTGAGACAATTCAGCGCATTAGAACGACTCAAGTGTACTAGTAGTGCGACTGTGTCTTAAAACTACATTTTTTTCTGCACATCAACTATATAGTACAAGTACCGGTATATGTTACTCGTGAGCCAGAACTACTAGCGGACAATTTGGTGCTTCTATTAGAGTCCTGGAGGGTACTAGTGTGAGACACCACCTATGAAATGGGCCTAGTGGTGTTACTAGTGCAAACAAAAACATTAAGACATGGTTGCTCTACCAATGCACTAAACTTTCCCAGTAGTTTGGACAAAGAGTGTACTGTTATATGGACCTTAAGTTGAATATTAAATAAATGTCTTTTATCTGGATCTTAATGTAAGCAACAGCTCTCAGTCTGATGTGCAAGTGCAAGATTTTGTGCAAGCTTCCCTCAAATCTCAAACAAGTGGCAAACTACAACCACAAAAATGAACACGTATACCTGTATATGAATCAGTTTCTTATAGTGAGGTCACCTATATGACGTGACCTGTAGATGTTTTTATGATCTCTACTGCAGTTGGCTGCGAGGAAAACGGTCGCTCATTCAGAGTGAACGAGCAGTGGGAGAAAAATTACCGGGGCAGCACGCTGCTGTGCACCTGCAATGGAGCGCAAGGCATCAAATGTATAACTAAGCCGGAAGGTAAGTGAGGTTTTTTTTTTACATTTACATTACATTCATTGTAATGGGAAAATTCAATGTACTCTGCTGTATATAGTGTTTGGCTTTATCAAGCAAGCAGTTCATTAAACTAGAGTGCATATTAATGCAAGAGAAATTAGTTCACAGGCAGCACTTCTGAGTACTATTTTGTTATGATGTTGTGCTTCCTTTTGACTTTTATTAGTGGAGGAGTCTTGTTATGATAAGCACAATGACCGGACATACCGGGTTGGTGAAACATATGAGAGACCAAAGGACGGAATGATGTGGGACTGCACGTGCATCGGATCTGGTCGGGGCAAGATCAGCTGTACCATCGCAAGTGAGTTACCTAAAATATGCTTTCGAGTTTTACGTGATCAACACTGACGTTCTTGTACAGAAAATGTATTTGCTTTGTATTAGCTTTATCCAACTTGTTCATACAGGGAACCCTGTTTATTTGGGCGATACATTCCAGATCTACCCAAATATTTCAACTTAACGACACTTTTTAGAGTGCAACATACCGCTCTCGCTGAGATGATCATATAACATCACTTTGAGAAAATGAAATGAAACTTATTAAGAGAGGTGAATAGAGTATAGTCAAATTCCAAAATGTTCAACCAAACCATACATTTTATCTAACGAAAGTCTATCTTAATGCAAACATACAAAGTGAAATGCCATAGATGGGCGAACTGAAATTAACATCGATGTTATATAAAGCTTTCAACAATGGCTACTAGCATAAACACAGACAAACAGGGCATACAACATAAGGGTGCATATTTAAACATACAAATATTCAACCAAACCATAGAATTAAATTTAGCGAAAGGTCGCTAATGCTAACATATAATGTGACACACCAGAGAGAGGCTGATGGACATTAGCATAGATCCATCCATCCATTTTCTATATTGTTCAAACTCAACTCAACTGCATTTATGGAGCACTTTAAAACAACTACTGCTGTATACAAAGTGCTGTACATGGAGCAAATATCATATATATAACAATAAACAATAAAACAATAAATTAATACCGAAGACAGTGGAAAGTGTAAAAACAGTAAAACTAAGATCAAGTCTGAGTCATGCTGAGTCAAACGCCAAAGAATACAAATGAGTTTTGAGACGAGTTTAAAAGATGGGCAGCGAGGCGGCTTCTCAAATGTTCAGTGGGACGTCATTCCAAAGAGAGGGACCAGCAATGACAAAGGCTCGGTCCCCTCTGAGCCTCCTCTTAGTTCTTGGTACCTCAAATAAAGTCTGGTCCCCAAACCTGAGGTGTGTCCTGGCGAAGGGGCTCAGAGAGGTAAGGTGGAGCGAGGCCATTTAAATATTTGAAAACAAATACAGTCATACCTCGGTTTTCGGCATAAAAAACTCGAAATTTTTGGTCAAAAACTGATTTGGTCGAGAACAGAGACGTTCGAAAACCGAGGTTTGACTGTAGTAGGATCTTAAAAAGATCTGTAGAATGTATAGTAAACTGATAAAGTTCACTAGAGCTGGAGTATATCCCAGCTGACAAAAGGCCATGGACCTTACCATGGACTGGTCGCCAGTCAATCACAGGGCAAATACAGTGATGGACAATCATTAACAACAACACTAAGAGGGAACTATACCACTGTAGTGACCTATTATAAAACTTCAAAGAGCATCAACACATTCAAGCTGAGCGACAGCATTTCTCACAGGCAAATACTCTCTCTCTTAGTTGAACGAACCTTATCACGTTGTCATTCGCAGATCGTTGCCATGAAGGCGGCAGGTCTTACAAAATCGGGGATACCTGGCAGAGGCCTCATGATACTGCTGACTACATGCTGGAGTGTGTGTGTCTTGGAAATGGCAAAGGAGAATGGACCTGCAAGCCTGTGGGTGTGTAATGTTCACTAAATGGACATGTTTTCACTGGTTGGATAGGCCAGCTTGCAAAGTCAATGAAACCACATCCACAAACTCAAAGACCACCTTGTGTTTAATATTGCTGTAAATATTTAACGAGCCAGTCAAACAAAGAGTGTGACGGCACACTAGTCCTCTTTGCTCATCTCGAAATCATCTTCATGGATTTCATAGCCAAGTCTCTCAAGCCTAAAATATGGGTTTCACTAAATAGAGAGATTTCAACATTTATCCAATATCCATTTGTCCAGCTTGAGGCCCATGATCTGGTACCCTCTTTGTACTCACTTGTGAAACAATTCAGTGCACTTGTGGAACCATTCTGTCTCAATCCTTAATTTTTTTTTTTTTTGCACTATGGTATGACGTTACTGCACACAGAGTGGAAGAAACTTTGGTGTATTGTGTAGAACATGTTACTAGTGATGCAAAACTGTGCACTAGTTGATTTTTGCACACTGCTAGTATTAACAGTGAAGTGCTAGATGTGAACTAGTAGAATTTTATAATGTCACTAGTAGCACCAGTAGCACACAGTTGTCAACTAGTCCATTGTTTTGCCTCTCATGTAGTTTCCTAGCGTGCCAGAGGTATGGCACTAATGAGGGCAAAGCACATACTAGTACATGGACATTAGAGTGGATACCAAAGATCAAATGAACGGCTTCTCATAGTAGTAAGGAAATTCAGCACACTAGTAGAACAACTTGGATGCAATAAAACAACTGTGTCTCACTTCCAGGACTGTATGACATTTATGCACACTTTGACAAATCCTATTAGGACAACTACAAGTTAGTGAAGCAAAACTGGGCACTAGTTATGTCTGCACACTATTAACCCCATTCCTAACCTCTTAACCAGTAGAATTTTATGTCACCACTAGGACTAGTAACTTACAGTCTTCAAGTAGTGTTTCATTTTGCCTCACGAAAAAAATGTAGTTGTCCATCTAGTACATATGCCAAAGTTGTCTTTATAGTGAGGACAAAGTTCATGCTGGATATCCATGGCAGCCATCATAAGGTCCATGAATTTGGACAGTACATCCTTTGGCCTGACTTGTAAGACAGTTCAGCACAGGGATAGAACGTCTAGGCGCACCTGTAGAACTGTGCCTTACTAGTAACATTTGTCCACGGCTGCCTTTCACAACTATATGACATTCCTGTACACTAGTAAGACTACTTTGGCGACAACTAGTGAGGCAACGGATACAAGTGACCGAAATGAGTTTTCTCCGCAGGGTGTCCAGGCTTTCCCTTAGAGATAATGTGAGAAGCTCTGTCATCCGGGAGGGGTTCAGAGTCGAGCCGCTTCTCCTCCACCTCGAGAGGAGCCAGATGAGGTGGCTCGGGGATCTGATTAGGATGCCTCCTGGATGCCTCCCTGGTGAGGTGTTCCGGGCATGTCCCATCGGCAGTAGGCCCCGGGGATGACCCAGGACACGCTGGAGAGACTATGTCTCCCAGCTGGCCTGGGAACGCCTCGGGATTCCCCGGGAAGAGCTGGAAGAAGTGGCTAGGGAGAGGCAAGTCTGGGCTTCTCTGCTAAAGCTGCTGCCCCGATGACCTGATTCCGGATAAGCGGTAGAAATTGGATGGATGGATGATGGATAGTGAGGCAACTACAGTCATTCTATATTTTGGTGTTTCTAGTAGTAGTAGGGCCCAAGAGGCTACTCGTGCATTACACATGCCTACTGGTTGAGCCTAGTGTTACTAGTGCAGCACAGTAGTATACTAGTAAGCTTTAATTGCATACAACTTGGCCAAAAGTGCATACTGAATTGTATTATTTGTGAGGACAAAGAGTGCACTCGTACGCGGACCTCAAACTAGAGATCCAGGATATCAAATAAATGCTGAAACAGTTTTCCATACATGCTTACTTTTCTACCCAGCTGAGCGTTGCTACGACAACAATGCTGCCTCGTCATATGTGGTGGGGGAGACGTGGGAGAAACCCTATCAAGGCTGGATGATGCTGGAATGTACTTGCCTGGGCGAGGGAAATGGCCGTATCACATGCACCTCAAGGAGTAAGCTGATACACACAGTTTGGTCATGTGTTCGTAGCCGGTTCTGACTCCTCTGGTTCCCCGCTCAGACCGTTGCAATGACCAGGACACCAGAAGGTCCTACCGCATTGGAGACACGTGGTCAAAGAATGACGCCAGTGGGCATACGCTGCAATGCTTGTGTTTGGGAAACGGTCGTGGACAGTGGAAGTGTGAGCACCACAATGCAGGCCAAGGTGAGAAAGGAAACACAACACTCTTCACTTCGACACCCACGTGACCTGCTGTTGACACTGACCTTTGCTTTGATTTTTAACTGTCACAGGTTCGGTGGTGGTGAGCCCCCTCCATCCTCAGCTGCAGACAGAGCCTCCCATTGAAGGAACCTGCCGCACCGACTCTGGAGCCACCTACTACGACGGACAGCGTTGGATCAGAAGCCAGGGCAGCAAACAGATGCTTTGTACTTGTCTGGGCAATGGAGTCAGCTGTCAGGAGTGGGGTGAGTGCAACAGACAAGCTTCTCTACTTCATTTGGGGTTCGATGAAACTTTTTAAGACAATTCTCTGGTAGGCTGTGCTTTATTCCATTCACCAATCGAGGAAGCGTTTGGTACAACTGCAGAGTTTGTACGTTGTCTGGAAATGTTCCAGGTGGCAAAAGTAGTCACACTATTTACTTAAGTACCTTTATAAGGGGAAAGGTCCTTAAGTGAAATAACTCTGGTCAAACGAGAAGTACTGACTCAACTCTTGTACTTGAGTAAAGGTTTCAAAGTATGGACTGAAATGTAATGTTGCATAATGTTTTTGGCATTGAAGAAAAGTGATCCGATAGCTTTGCTAACGTTGAAAACTGACATGAGCAACCTAAAAAGCGGCCGCCATCCTTCTGCTATTAAAAAAAAAACAACAACTGAATGAGCACTTCAAAGACTCACCTCATGGGACAAAGTCTCTTATTGGTAAGAATCACCAATAATTTCCCATTTGCATTAGTTAAGTTTTTAGTGCAAGTGTCAGCGTTCTAAACATCCTGCTAATTGTGACCCATTGACGTCTCAGAATTTTGATCTGTGCGAGCAATTAATGGACATAACTGCAACCCCAAAAACGACATTTCTTCGCAGCACATCAGACAATTTTCTGAACCTGTTGTGTCGTCATTAATGCACCCTGGTTCACGGGATATCTCAGTGAATCAATGCAAATAACAGCTGCGGTTGACTTAGCCTCTCTTTATTTACATTGCTTGTCTGACTTGACATCTGTTTTTCATTGTGTTATTGTCTACACAAGCTTACTTCGTCAAAGTAAGCAGTAAAAAGGACAGATGTAGAGATGGGAGTAAAGGGGAAACGTCTTCAGAAAAATACAAATGAATTCCAGGTATCTGAACAATCAACTTAAAAGGGAAGTCAAATCAAAATTGTCTTGAGCATAAGCTATTCTATGCACCCCCACTAGAGTCAACAGGGCATTCTTGTTAAAATCCATCCGTATTTAGCCATTTCAGGTAGTGGCCATTTTGCCGCTTGCTACTGACTGAATATCACATCACAGTAATTCAAGTGACAATGACCAATCAGGGCTTACCTTGTGAACATCACATGACCAAACTCAGGAAACAGGGGAATCATTTTCAGCTGACAGTCAGTGGCAAAATAGCCACGCCCTGAGATGGCTAAAAACGGGTGCATTCTGCTGCTTAATTCATATTCCACAAACGTACGATTAATCTGAATGCCATGTTTAGACTGGTTGCTGTGCAGAGAACATATTATTTTAAGAAAATGTTTGACTTGACTTCCCCTTCGGGTACACGAACCAAGTTACTTGCCATCACTGGGATGCTCCCAGCTTTTACGAATTGAAGACTGGAAAATTTGAATGGGAGAAAAATAATAGCTTCCAAGTTTCAAAACCATCAATTAACAACAAATTGAAATTGTTGATGTGTCCAGAGGCCCGAAATCAGGTCTACAATGGCAACTCCAATGGCCAGCCCTGCGTCTTCCCATTTGTTTTCATGGGGAAGACCCACTACTCCTGCACCACGGACGGACGCACAGATGGCCAACTGTGGTGTTCGACCACCTCAGACTATGAGCGAGACCAGCAGTACTCTTTCTGTACTGAGAAGAATGGTAAGAAGAATGAAAGATGCCATTCACAATTATGTTTTGACTCATTTTTAGGTGTTTTAGTTGATTATGACGTAGGCTGTCTAGACAAAACTCACACAAACAGGTTTTTCCATTTTGTTGGTTTGTTGCATATTCTTGGCTCAGGGCAATGTTTACAATCTTCATGTAAAATGAATCGTATTTAAGGTAGCATTTTTTCCTCCACATCATTACCAGCCATCGTGGCCACACGAGGAGGCAACTCCAACGGCGCCCTTTGCCACTTCCCCTACCTGTACAGCGGCCGCAACTACACCGACTGCACATCTGATGGGCGTCGTGACAGCATGAAGTGGTGCGGAACCACGTACAACTATGATGCCGATCAACACTTTGGATTCTGCCCCATGGCTGGTGAGTGTGTGAGGTCCACTTTTAAGAATAATGATTGACAGAATTGAATATAAGCTTGCATGCAAGGAGAAGTGTCTGTTAATTTATTCTGATGCGTGGTCACTGGTCATATATATATATATATACATTTATGATCAGGCAGTTATCATCTGCCATCTTGAAAAAATAGTCCTTTGAATTGACTTAAAGGGGAAAGCAGGTCAAAATTTTTCTTTACAATAATAAGCTCTATGTTCTGGGTCAGGTTTTCAGCATCAACGTGTTGAACATCATTTTGGTCTATTAAGTAGTGCGCTGTTAGTACGGCTCGTGCTGCTCAGCATCCTTAATTAGGGATTGAACGTTATTTCATGACAATGTTGTATTTTTGACGTCGGTAGCAACCATTTGTGACGCCCAAACACAGCCTGGAAAACAGGATGAGTCAAGTCAGCCGTTACGCTGCAACACGCTGCAGAGAACAACTCCAAATTATAAGAATACTTCGGCATTAACGTCCATGTACTATTTGGTGAGGTATAGTTTATTTTTAAGTTGGCCTCCTTACCGCATTGGCGGCGTGTTACTGTCATGCGTGACATGCACAATTGCTACTGCAGTTAGCTTGATTTCTTCCCGACATTGTACACATAATGCTCTTTTTTGAACCAAGGTACGACTTTAGGACCCATTTTAGCCCAACTTGACTTCTCTTGTCAATGTATATCGGTTACGCATGATTAAAATGTGGTGAAGTGACATTTTTTTAACTTTTATTTTTCCCTTCTCGGAAATTAAATCAGTTTACCACATTTGACTCATATGCAACTAATGTCCATTTTCAAATTCCTGTTGCCAACACTTGCTAAATCCACCCATCCATCAATTATCAGCTGTCTTTGGGCAGTAGGCGTGGTACATCCTGCACTGGTTACCAGCCAATCCCAGGGCACACAGAAACGAAGAACCATTCGTGCTCACGATCACACCAAAGGACAATTTAGAGTGCTCAACCAAACTACCATGCACAAGAAATTCAGGAATATCTAGAATGTAAGCCATTTTACCCAAAGTGTATGATTCAATCCAATACATAACGATTTTAAAAGATGTCATTTTCATGTGTTTCAATTTGCCAAAAGTGGCCAGGATAGAGCCAAAAAGTTACATTTGACATAAACAGAATATTATTGGTTTATTTTAAGAGTTGGAAGTCACTCATTTGTGAAGTTTCATTGCATTTGGATTAACACAGCTAAAATGCTTCAAAAAAAGAGAGAAAGATAGTCACAAATGTTCAACATAGAGCCCAGAGGCTTCATTCTTTAGGCAATTTGTAGACAATCAAGCTGGGTGAAATCGAGTAACTGATGAGGGGTCAGTTTTTGTGTTATTTAGTGTTTGGCATGCACTACATTGGACTGATCTGTACTCAAACAGAAACAAATCAATAGTCACGCGCATGTGTGCGTACTATGGAAACACAGAGAGTACTTTTTGTTCTTATTTGTGATGCTTTCCCATAGCCCATGAGGAGGTGTGCACAACGAACGACGGTGTCATGCACCGCGTTGGTGACAAATGGGACAAACGGCATGACGTCATGGGCCACATGATGGAGTGCACGTGCCTCGGCAACGGTCGCGGGGAGTGGAATTGTATCGCTCACTCACAGCTGCGAGGTGAGACGCCGCAAGATGTCACGAAGCTCGCGAGTTATGTCACCTGTCAACAGCGCGTGTTACTCTCTGACCTTTGTGTGTCCAGATCAGTGTATTGTGGAGGGCTTGACCTATGATGTCAACCAGGAGTTCTCCAAGCGCCACGATGAGGGCTACATGATGAACTGCACCTGCTATGGACAGGGACGCGGGCGATGGAAGTGCGATGCTATTGGTATGCTGTTGGCCTTGGTGGAACATAATAAGTCTCAAAGTCTCTGTAATGTGAAAATAAATGACTTCTAAATTTGACACATCCGACAAAACAGTGTCGTGAACACCTCTGCCAAATTTGAATGGTTAAAAAAAAAGAAATCGTCAACGCCAAGTATATAAAATGAAGCTTCAAAATCTGGAAAATGAAGCCATTGCCTTTGCACTCAAACGCGCAGCATCTATTTCACTGATATATAGATGCTAAGGCTTGTATTTCTTATGCCAACACATCCTTACATGTTTGGGCTGTGAAAATCTATCCACTTAAAGCCTCCAGTGGTTAGAAATATATATGCCACGTGGCAAGCGGCATTAGCCACTGGCTAGCTCATGCGCAAACAAGCTTCGGTGCTCCTTTGCGGTGTCACTTCTTCACTTGGGGATTTAAATAACGACAACAATCCCTTCTGTTAATTATGGCACCCCGGAAAGATGCATTTTTAGGCCGCAAGCATAGTGAGCTAACTAGCTAACTGCATACAGAAGCGGTAGAAATGTACCTAATAGTAATAACTAACTTGCAATTGCAAAGGATAACCGCTGATGCGGACGAAGGTATTCAAGTTCTTACATAGTGGGGGGCCTGAGCCAAATTATGTCACTGGACGCCAGTTTCGCGACACGCCTGACAAATCACGAAAACTGAAATGGTTTATCGCGCTACATACACAATCCAGTAGTACATATTTATCAGTCTTTGCATATGTTTGTCAGCAATTATTTTCCAACATGTAAAATGTGCTTTGAAACAAATCTCTGAATTCACTTTGCAGGGTTTTCATGGCTTGGTTGATTTGAACTTCTGTATTGTGACTAAATTTGCGTCGAATCACAACAGAGGTCATAACCCAAAGATTCAGGTTAAACATACAAATTGTTCAAAAAGAAATACGTTTTCAGTAAGAGGACACTCTAATGTCATTATGGGAAAATCTGCCCCTCTCAAACTAACTTAACACGCAGCCATTAATGTTTAAACTTGAAGCAACGAAAGTGAACATCCATAAGTCAAAATGTCCAAATTGGACGCAATTAGTAAAAAAAAAAAAAAATTCCCCCTTGGTGTCATGTGCCTCTTTTTCAAGGTCTCAGCTGTGAATGCTGAGCAGGTGTGTAAAATTGGTTGTTTGCTGTTAGACTCCAAATGTGTTATTTCATTGAAATGCATGCTATGTTATTTGGCTAGTTCAGCAACTGCAAGCACGTCATTGTCATCTCCTACAACAGATCAGTGTCAGGAGCCCCAGACAAGGGCCTTCTATCAAATTGGAGAGTCATGGGACAAAGTCATCCATGGCATCCACTATCGCTGTTATTGCTACGGCAATGGGATTGGAGAAATGAGGTGTGAACCCCAGCAGGATTACCAAGGTGGGAAACATTTATTCAACTACATATTCTACTCCTCATGATCATTCTCACCCACTGCTTAAAGTTAAAAAAGGACTTGTGCAATGTCAAACTTTATACTGTAGCTCTCATTCTCAAGTCCCACCAGACCAAAATATTTTTGTCGAGGTCTGACCAGCACCAATGAAAGAGAGAGAGATGCCAATAAAGGTGGGCGGATAAATAGTGGTGAGCATAGTACTCAGGTGTTATGCCACACTGTGAGCTGGTGCTTTGGTTGCGCCAAAGTGTCACAGAAGCCATCTTTCACCCACACCAAACCACAGCTGCAGTACTGTAACACCATCATGTTAACCTACTGGATGTCGCCTCCAGCTTCTTCCTTCTCTCATCGAGTCTCGCTGCAACTTTCCAGGTGGCCACAGGCCAGTCCAAGTCATCATCACGGAGGCGGGCAAACAGCCGGACTCGCACCCCATCCAGTGGAACCCGCCCTCATCTGTTCAGATCACGCAATACATCCTCAAGTGGAAGATTGTGAGTCACACAAGCGACTCACTGTCTCACTGATACTCATGATTTGTATATTCATTGTCTTTTTACTCTGCTCCCTTATTGGTTTCAGTACTACATTAGGGTAGCCAGCCATTCATTTTCTCTTACCGCTTGTCTTCGTTGGGGTTGTTTGAAATGTGGGGTTTACCCGGGACGAGTCGCCAGCCAAACGCAGGGCACATACGAGGATAGACAAACAACCATTCACACTCACATTCACGCCTTGAGAGTATTTATTTGATCTAAAAAGCTTGTTTTTGGGTTGCGGGATGCTTTCTACTACTTCATAATATCACTGCACGCAAGAAGGATAACGGGCGGCTGGTTGGTCCAGTGGTTAGCACGTCAAGCTCACAGTGCAGAGGTCATGGGTTTGATCCTGGCTCCGGCCTTCCTGTGTGGAGTTTGCATGTTCTCCTCATGCCTGCGTGGGTTTTCTCCGGGTGTTCTGGTTTACGCCCACATTCCAAAAACATGCATGGCAGGTTAATGGAACGCTCAAAATTGTCCCTTGGTGCAAGTGTGAGCGCGCATGGTTGTTGGTCTGTGTGTGCCCTGCGATTGGCTGGCAACCGGTTCAGGGTGTCTCCTGCCTACTGCCCGAAGACAGCTGGGTTAGGCTCCAGCACCCCCGCGGCCCTTGTGAGGATAAAGCGGTTCGGAAGATGGTTGGATAGAAGGATAACTTTGGCATACAACTAAAACAACTGCAGGTTACTAGTTTGACAAAACTGTGCATGAGTTAACATCCACATATGGTCGTAGTCCTGCTATTGAAGCAGTACATAACTTTAACTTGTTAACCTGTTTACCTCTTTCAAACGTTATATTAAAAAAAAAAAGTGGTCATCATTCCTCTCATCTTTGTTGTTTGTAGAAAAATTCTCGCAGCCCCTGGAGGGAGGTGGTTGTTCCCGGTCACCTCAACTCCTACACCATCTCCGGTCTGCGTCCGGGGGTCACCTATGAGGGTCAGCTGATCAGCATTTTGCGCTACGGACAGCGGGAGGTCACGCGTTTCGATTTCACCACCACCCATGGTTCTTGTGAGTAAACCTACAAGTTTCCAAATCATCTCTGCCCTGTGAAAAACATGTGTGTCCATTTTTGTCATTGTTAAAAGTCTGGGATGTGCGAAACACGGACACCCCATTTACATAAAATATATTTTTTTATAAAAATGACAAAAATGGCCATGTGTGTTTTTTACTCGACGGCAGTGAAATGTTGTCTTGCCATCAACTCACACCTGCACATTCGACTACAAAAGCTGTGTCAAAAATGCTGCCTTTGCTAGTTGAAATGAGGTAGATCATCCGAGGATGAGTTACAGTTCTCAATTCATTTAGCCAAAGGTAACCCAAATATTAGAAGTCAGAATTTCTTACAACTGTAAACGTCCTCTAAAATAATCAACACCCTTGTTAGATAAATATCTTCCTGACAATGTTGATCAAACCTGAGCATTTTTGTCCTTTTTAAGGAACCATTAGATTGTCCCTCGTGAGTATTGATTTGGTATCAAAGATATCTAACTTAAGTTGCACTCGTGGAATGACAAATAATGTTTTTTTTGTTTTTGTTTTTTTTTCCACTAGTAGTGCCACTTTTGACCCATTAATACATGAACCATATTTAGTAAACTAGTAGGCCTGTGTCACAGACTAGTAGCGCCGGGGATCCTGGTTGTGCAGAAATGTAAACTCGTGGACAGTTTTGCATTACTAGTAATACGTACTGCAGTAGTTCTACAAGTATATCAAAGTTGTCCGACCTGAGTTCAGAAAGTAGTGGAGCGTAGGTAGCAATGGACAATTAGTAGTTGTAAAAAAACTAGTAAGACACAGTCATCCTACTAGTGTGCTAAATTGTCTTACTAGTGAGGACAAAGAACATACTAGTAAATGGATAGCAAGGATATTGCATTTCAAAGCACTTTTCATACGGACAGTTCTCTAGGGATGCCTGATGAATCTCATGGGTGATTATTTATGTACTTTCAACTTTCCATGTCCATGAAACGTAAGGTTACATAACTCAACGATATCTCTTCTCCTTTCAAGTGGAAACCTCCGAGGGAGAGACGAACAAGCCTCCACCGCTGGTTGACACCTCCGAATCTGTGACGGAAATCACTTCTAACAGCTTCGTCGTGTCCTGGACTTCGGCCTCGGCCACCATCTCTGGCTTCAGAGTGGAGTATGAGCTTAGTGAGGAGGGTGCACCGCGGCAAGTCTTGGGTAAATACGGAGAAAGGTGTTGCGCAAGTGTAGACCCAAAATGCAGGAGTGTTCGTCCCGTAACCTTTACGTTATCTGTTTCAGACCTTCCTGAAACATCCACTTCTGTCACCATTGGTAACCTTCTGCCAGGGCGCAGATATAACGTCAATGTCTATGAGGTTCCCGATGACGGAGATGCCACCCTCATCCTGTCAACATCCCAGACGACAGGTGAAAACAAGCGCTGGACAGCGCAACCTTTAAAAGCAATGTCTTTTCTAATTTGATTTGCCTGGTTTAGAATATTTTTTTTCTCCATAAGAAATCATGAAAACAAAAAGAAATGATTCCCAGGGTCTGAGCCCTGCCTTCCACGATGAAAAAGCCCTCTCTAAAAAGGTTTAGAATTACCTATAGATGCCACAAGTTGGCGTCAAAGCACTACCTTTTCTGTGCGATAGTGCTATGGGTTGGGAAAAACATTTTCACATTCCCCAAAATTTCCACTTTTTTTCTCCATTATTTCCTGACATTACCAAATTAATGTCACATTTTACCTTCTACTTCTACATTTCTTGACTGATTCAAACCATTACATCTAAAAACTCTTCATCATCAACAAAATGATTTTCAACTACAAATTTCCAAATGTTCCGGATAGAAGACCCAAAAAGAGACTTTTAAGAGTCAAATTCAGGTTTCACATTGGTCTGCTCCTGTACATACTGCAACTTATTAGTTACTGTAAAAAACAAAACAAAACACTATACCTTAACTTTGACAACACGTGACGGTGCTTGAGCCTCACGGTTTTTCCTTACTTGTGAGCTCAGTCCTTCTTTTGGAATAAGTCTTTCAAATAAAAAATAATCTGCCTTTTTCCTCAGCTCCTGACACTCCCGCTCAGCACGCTATCGATGACGTCGGGGAGACGTCGATCCGCATTAGATGGTCCAGACCTCAAGCTCCTATTACTGGTAATCAACTTTTGGTTTTATGTGTCGTAAGCGGTAAAATTTCCAGAAAGTTGGGGGAAATTTTCCGCAGGAATTATGGGAATCAACATGAACTCAAGTGTAATGTAACGGCAAGGTATCTCACTGAAGCTAAAATGTAATGTTTTTCTTCTGCTTCATTTGAGCAGCGCCGCATTTGAAGCAAATTTTGACTCTCAAAGCAAAGCAAAAAAATCGTGAAGCGAAGGCTCATAAACTGAACAACTCGTATGGTGGGGCACTCGTAAGTCAAGTCACTGCTGTAATTGCATTACATTTGGTTGTTTCACTCTGGATTATGATCAAATGTGTGTTCCCCAACGACAGTGAATTTCCGTATTAAAAGCCAACCTTCAATTTTGTAATTTCATGTTTATTCCCATGATTTTCTGTTCCTCCCATATGGAATGTTGCAACGCAACAACTTTATTAGGATATCTGAGGTTGTACCGTACACGTATGCTTGTTGACTGTCTGCATCCGTGTGCAATCAGGTTATCGTGTAGTGTACACGCCTTCCGTGGAGGGCAGCAGCACCGAGCTCAACCTGCCAGACACGGAGACATCAGTGACCCTGGTTGACCTTCACCCCGGTGTGCTGTACAACATCAGCATCTTTGCTGTAGAGGAGAACCAGGAAAGTCAGCCTGTTTTTCTCCAGGTCCAGACGACTGGATCTTCTCAGCCAGGTATGTTTGACCAAAGACGACGTAAGCTGTAAACTGGGAGGGATTCTACAATTTGAGTACATTGTGGCCCCTGAATGACCTCTGTGTGACCCATGCACAGAATAGGAGAAAAAAATGTGAACACACGTAACTCTCACCAAGAAACACTCTCTGTCAGTCCTTATCGCATCTGCAGCTGGATTATTGACTTGTCAAGATAAAAACTGTTTATTAGGCTTTAAAAAGTAAAGCCAGATGCTGGAAACAGTTTTGTCGAAGCACATTTCTCTTCTGACGTCTGTTTCATCTGGAACATGAATCGTGACATGTTACCTCACACAAACACTTCACTTTGTTGGCATGAACTGAAAGTTCTCCAGCAGTCTCTTACTTTTTCTCCCTGAGGTGGATATATAAACAATGCAAAGTCACAACATTTTGCATTTTACTCGTAATGCAGAAAACTAATCAATCAAACACCGCAGTTTTTCCTGGAATTGTTCAACTAGTACAGTACACCAAAGTACTCCTACTGGTGAGGACAAGGAGTATACTAGTACATGGACCTTAAACTGGCCATCAAGGAACATTTTCATTCATAATGCTCAAATGGTTAACCTATAATTAAAATGTATCTGTAGACACCTGATGAGCGAATGTTTCTTGTTGTCAATTCATTTGTATTCATTGATTTTTGTGCCACAGAGGAGGTGGCCGCCCCCACCGACCTGCAGTTTTATGAGGTCACAGATGTGAAGATCACCCTCACGTGGAATGGGCCACCCAGCGAGGTGACGGGCTACAGGGTCACCTTTTCCCCCGTCGGGCCTGATGGCACCGAGATCAGACCCCTCCAGTTGCCGTTGTCGCCCAACGCCTACGCTGACATCACTCACCTGCAGCCGGGCACTCTATACCGCTTCTATGTCTACGCCATTAACGGGGGTGTGGAAAGCGAGCCACTAATGGGAGAGATGTATACCAGTACGTGATGTTCTGAGGAGGGTTGAAAAATCTGCGAGTTTTTTTTTTTCTTCTAAATTTGGAAAGTGAATTTGTGGGAATAAACGTCAATACGTCTTACTTTCTGTTCCCCACCAGAACCGGATGCTCCCACCAACGTGCAGTTCACTGACATCGGCCCAGACAGCGCTCTGGTCACTTGGGAAGCTCCCCGTGCCATCGTGTCTGGCTATCGTCTCTTCGTGAGCATCGAGGGCTCCAACCCTATTGAGAAGAGAATCCCCGGCGGTGTCACCCAATACGCTCTGAGGAATTTGCGTCCCGAAACTGATTATACTGCTACTCTGCACTCTGAGCTGAATAGTGTGCTTAGTGAGCCCATAACCACGCATTTCACCACAGGTGGGTGTAAGAGATAAAACCGGATGATATTTACACTTGTGTTATGCTCAAGACCGAAAGTCACCAAGATCAAGACAAGACCCAGACTTTTTGGAATCGAGACCGAGACAGCATCAAGACCTTCAAAATGTGGTTTGAAAATTAAGACTGGTCTCGATTGTTTCGACAGTCGCAATCCAATTCCCATAGCACTTATCCTCTTTGGCGTCACAGTTCATCTTTGGGCTGGTCACTGTCAGAAGTCAGCGATGTGAACGATTGCACAATTTATCTTGCGTGGGAACAAACCCCCTCATCCGCTTCGAGGGGAAGAAACTGCTGGTTTGTAATTGTGATATCATTTTTCCAGCTCCCCAGATGGGAAATGCACCTGCTTTCAACACGGAGGTCACTGATTCCTCCATCATCATCACCTGGATACCTGTCCGCAGGTTTAGCTACAAGGTAGTAGCCGCAACAAGCTCGCTACATCAAAGTAAAAGACTTTATGAATTGCCGTGTGTATGTTAGCATGTTACCTGCACTCCCATACCCATGAGCAAGACCCATTTTGGTACTTCCACTGTGGTTTTGTAAAATCACAAGCATGCCTTTTGGTTTTGGTTTTATCCAATTTTGTTATTCAATTCCTTGTTAGAGAGCAGCACATTGTGCAAAAGGTTCTAAAGCATTGAGCAGTGGAAATTTAAAAACAAAAAAAAAAGGTCAAATGAAGTTCACCCTGAATTTTCACCCAAAATCCCAATGTCATTAACTTTTCACGAGGAGCATAGATTTGATCTGTACGAGAGGCTCACCACTATGATGTCATGTCTTTGCGGTCTACAGTCATGTGTGCTCTTCTCATTTAGTGACCTGATCTTCTTTCCAGCTGTCTGTGCTCCCCAGCCAGCAAGGAGAGTCTCCAAGACACAGAACCTCGGACACTGGACGCCTTTATGTAAGCGGTTTGATTCCTGGAACTCAGTACACATACAGCGTTCAGCCTATCTTCAATGGACGCCCCCGTGGAAACCCCATCACCCGCAACGTTGTCACTTGTGAGTAACTGTCAAACACTCATTTATAAACCGGTGACTACCCGGAAGCACCCAGGAATGCATCTGCAATACATGCCAAATAAAATATACAAAAGAGTAGATGCAAATATATTGATTGGCACACGCAACGTTGTCGCGGTGGACTATTTTGCATCTGTCAACAGCCAGTATGAATGGCAGGTATGAACAAATTTTACAGAAATCTGTGCGACTATCCTAAATGTGACACTGTAGTTTGACAGCAAAAGAAAAGATTACTTCCAAAGAATATTTATATGAACGGGAGTGGAAAAGATCCATTCTCCCTGCTCCCTCTTTTCCAAAATGAGATGTGAGGGGATGGAGAACGGATCTGTTCTTCTCCTGGAAAAAAAATGTATCAAGACAGTCAGTGATGCAATTTTTGAGCTTCTGAATGATCAGCGGCCTGATTTGAAGCCAGTCACAAGAAGGAGTCATGCCATATCACCTATGACAAAACTCTATTCTGTATCTCCTTGCGTCTAGGATCATTCATTATAATGTGGCAATTGGTGCTTTCCTCTTCCAGGTCAGTTTTATGGGGTGTGCTGTTCCAGGTTTTAAATGCAATATTATGCAGGATAGGCAAATACAGTGAATTACTACACCACTGGGATGAGTTAAATCAAACAAAACAATTTATGCGGTTGCTGGCTGCCTCAAAATTGTTTGAACTTTTCTTTCACTTGCTCCCTACTCAGAAAAAACGTTGTGGGGAAATACCCAAGGTTAGTTTCCCATCTTCCACCGGTACTTTTTTTTTCATGATTTCTTTGACATCTCTCGCCACTTGTGCTGCCGTCTTAGTCGATCACGCTCACCATTGGCGCTATTAACATGAACACGCAATTTAGCACCCGCGTTTTGGGTTCTCAGTGTACCAGGCCCTTATCAGGGACTACTGAATGATTGTTTTGCACAGACTCAATGTCCCAATGCTCATTCTGTGGCCTTTTTGCAGCCTTGTCCCCTCCCACTGACCTGAGAGTCCAGTCCAACTCTGACACAGGAGATCTCACCGTCCACTGGACAGCCTCCAAAACACCAGGTAAATATTGACCCTGTTGCTCAGAGCCCACCAAGTCTCGACTTTGAAATCTGAAAGCACCTTTACTGGTCTAAAAGTCAAAAAGACTTCTCACAGTGACTCATGAATGAGCAAAATCTGACGTCTTTTTCCACCCCCTCACTCGACAGACATCACCGGCTACAGAGTGTCCAGCACGCCGACCAGTGGACAGAAAGGAAACAGCAACGAGGAGTTTGTGAGGGCTGATCAAACCTCGTGCATGCTGGATAACCTGAATCTCGGGGTGGAGTACAACATAAGCGTCTTCGCTGTCAAGGACCATTTGGAAAGTGTGCCAGTGTCCACCGTTATCACACCAGGTAAGTGCTACAGGGAAAGGCCTTGACGCATGCTGAATGAAGACTACACTCTTGCGTAGAGAGTACAAAGTGTGTTTCGATGTTAGCGATGAGAGAAACACTGGATGAGATCAGGGACTACATAGATTATCTTTGTTTCCCCACGTCCATCAATTTTTGTTGCGCAGAACGAAGGCTAGAGTTTCATACTGGAGCAATCTGCTGAGCAAAAATCAATTGAGACCGTTTAGGACTACCCACCCATGGCAGCTTCCTGGGCCTTAAGACGAATATGTTTAATTTTTCGCTTAGCAAGATGAAAAACTCATTGTGTGCATTCAACATTCTGAGAGCAGGAATTCAGGTGGCCAATCAAAACACATCCTCCGTTCACGCACTTTCCAGACGGTGAAGAAGCTAACAACTTTCAGATAATGATCAAACGTGTAACGTGAAGGCCTTGTGCGGTCAATTCAAATAAATAAATTCAAAATCATGTGCTCTCACAGACAAAATAAATGCTAAATTGGTGACTGGTAACAGCTGAACAAGTGCGCTTGACCTGGGTGTGTTTATGTCAGGTTAGGGAATTTATGAGTGACAGAAGCGTGTGGTTTTTAGGCTAGACAAATCGTGCTTGGCGCCGACGACATCAAAACAATTCTCTTAAATATCTATGAATCTGTTGCTGTTGTCGTGAATGCTCCCTGTTTTACGTTCCTCCGTGTTGCTGCTGTCCCTGTTTTTTCTGCCTTGTATGTCCCCCGAGAGTTCAATCAATCAAAGTTGTCAACCATGCTTGCGTTTACCTCTCTCTATTTACGTCGCCCGTGAGGGTTTGTGGCGAGGAGGAGGTGTAGGCATAATTAGAAGGGACGGAAAGAAGGGATATTTTTCCTTTTTGTAAACATTTTGCTAATAACAGAAACATACATACATTACTGTATCGCGACATATGGCGGTTTCAGCAACACAGTTTTGAAGTTGGCTAACTTGGAGCCAGACACAAGGTCATCACATATTTTGACAATGTGAGTGGGAAGTACAGATAACAGTTTTGAAATGTAAAATAAAAATAAGAAATTGTCGGAAAAATAAAGAAATAATCGAGCATAGTGTAGATTTCTGGAAGAAGTGCTTCAGTACTGTAGTAAAGCGTTTGTACAATATGGAATTGTTTTCTGAAACGATGAAATTGTGACATATTTTATTCAGTGTCATTCAGAGGACGGTTTAGACTTTCTTGTTGGAAGCCGATTGTTTATTTTAGTGCAATTTATGCAACCTAGACAGGATCATAAACATAAACCCTCGTGATACATTGTGCTTGTTTATGATCACATGTTCTTCCAATGCAACGTACACCTCTCAACACTATAATAATTTAGCAAAATCCCATTTTTAATTCCCGAAAATCTACGCTGTCTGCTGTCAAAGAATCACCGCAAGACAATTTTCTTGTTTATTATTGTTTGTGACATGACGCTATTGTTTATTTGGAGTTTAACAATTGTTAATGTGTGGTTTAATCCAGCCTTCTCCATCATAACCTGCTGGGGTCTTTGGCTAACATTTGCATGAAGGTCTTGTGTGTCATAATCAAATGAGTGGAGCATGCCCTCAAGTGTTGATTTTCCATCAGATTTGAATGTTGAATGTATCCATCCTGGCACTGAATGTTTAATTCATTGAATTCATAATCCATGTATGGTAATCATTGTCTTTGTGTCTTCCTAATGTTGCTTGCGCTTTGCACCTGGCCTAACCCTTGCAGACATACGTCCACCGAGACATATTCAATTTGTCGACATAACTGACACCACCATTGGCCTGCGCTGGATCCCTCTGAACTATTCGACCCTAACGGGTTACCGGATAACGGTAACGACGGCGGGCGAGAGCTTGCCCATTTTTCAAGATATGGTGGACGCATCGGCTGGTTATTACACACTTCGTGGTTTGGAGCCTGGCGTGGACTATGACATCAGTATCGTCACGGTTACGGAAGAGGGAGAAAGCGAGCCAACCACACACACAAAGCAAACTCAAGCGGGTGATTTTCACATTTCACTATATGTGTGAGAAGAACGGGAGTTTTAATCACACAATTGATGAAAACGTTGCAATTTAAAAATAATATCTTATTTTGCGAGTTATTCCAGAATTGCAGGACAATTTGGGCATCAATATTTCTAAAAAGCCAACAATTTATTTTCTAATTTTTTGTTATGTCAAAAAAAAAGGTAATATTTTGATTAGGCCTTGACCATGAAAAGGCGCAATGCAAGATATATTATTTGTCACCTCATATATTTTGCTGTGTTTAGTGCAACCCCGTTAGAGATACGAAGCACCTAAAATATTGCAAAATAACAATTGAAAAAAACTGGTAAATTTCATTTGAATACGAGTTTTAGTTTCATATTACAATTACATTAACATAGTTGTAAATCAGCTCGAATGTTAGTTGTTGCTCAAGAGTACATGCCAACCGTGTAAGCTTTGATGCTAACTGGAAACTTGGCGATATAATTTTTTTTTAAAAATGTTATTTTAATGATAATATAGGTAACATGGTCTCCATTATGCTAAAAAAATACATATACATTGAAAAAAGTATGAAAACTAGAGGCGAGGAATGACCATGAACATACCCATGGTCAGAGCATTTAGCTTGATGCCATTTCTGCTAAGTCATGTCACTCATTCTTGGTGGCTGAAAAAGTTTTAATAAGAGTGTGTTTGTTGAGAGCATAATTACTCTAACTGTACTGAACATATGTCTGTGATGAAACACAAAGTTTGAACAAAGAAGACCTCAACAAACTCATTAAAAAAACAGATTTGTGCTAAAATCAATTTTACTTGAGATGTCAGTTGGTCATCAAGAGAAAAAGATGAGGGGGGGGCCATGTGAGGGGGTGCTCAAGAGCTTTTTGGTCTTTTAAATGTTATTTAGGAATCACTTTTATTATGGTCTCGGGACAGCTATAATTTACACAGCAAATGCATGTTTCTATATTTTGTGCATGGATGAGCAGGGACAGATGATGTCCTCCAATTCTGGAATGATGTACATCCTGAACAGTGGTACCATAATTTATGAGTTTATTTCGTTTCATGACCGTCCTCACAACTCCAATCACTCGCATCTTGAATTAGCTTTCCCTATTAAAATGAATGGAAAAGCTATTCATCCATTCTACCCCACCTCAAAACACCCCCCCAAACTACCCTAACATGTACAATAGTACTTTACAGTATTGTACTGTACAAAAACACACAGTAATAACATAACCAAATAGAATTATGTTTTTTATGTAATTCAATGGGCATTGAAATTTAAGCTAGCACATTTTCAAACAAAGTTATGTGGTTTAGTTGCGCACAACTTGTAATTCTCTTTGTCTTATGTCTAGTTTAACAGTAAACTTCCTGTGGCAATAAACAGCTTGAAGCAAGCACACGTGGCTTCTTTTTTGAAGAACTGTTCGCTGTCTGCCAGACTGCACTTAGCACATTAAGGAATAGAACAGCCTTCATCCACTTATTTTCAGCATTTTCTAAGGACCTCATGGTTAGAAAAAAAGACATTTGGCAAAATACTTGCACGAGTGACAGTCAAGTGAATGCAAAACACAATTAATTGGTACAAGGACTTCGGCACTTTGTTTGCTGCTGCTGCTATCCAGTGATGGAGTGCCTAGAGCTCATGTGAAATTTTTGCTCACAACACAAACCATAGACATCCCCAAAAACTCTTAAATTGGGAAACTCATAAATTAAGGTACCACTATAAAAGCATTCTATGATATGTTATTGCAAAAGTATTTTTCTACATGAGATCAAACCTGCTCTTCCCCTGTATCGTCAGTGATTCCAGCTCCCACCAACTTGCAATTCGGAGGGGTGGGTCCTGACCACATCAGGGTCACGTGGACAGTCCCGCACGTTGCCACCCCGGGCGACATTTCTCGCTTCGTCATCCGCTTCAGCCCTGTGACAGAAGACCATGACTTGAAGGAGGTCAATGTGGGTGGAGCCTCTAACACTTTCTTGCTGCAGAGTAAGACACAACTCAACAACAAACCTATGACAACTATAGAGATGTTGTTTTTAGTTGCATGGTTTAGTTCTTTCAAGCTACTGTATTCTAACTCAATATATCCCTTCCCATTTGTGCAGACTTGCTTCCTGACACAGAATATCGCATTAGTGTGGTGTACATTTATGGAGAGCAAGAGAGCTATCCGGCCACAGGAACACAGAGGACAAGTGAGTGGGATACAATGTCTTGTCATTGAGGTGGGACGTAACAATATAGAAAGCCGGACATTAATTGAATATCCTTGACATGCAGCCGAAGGTCCAGGTATTAATGTCAACAATGATTAAGAGACTACATGAAAGCAAGAAAAAAATGACATGTATGAATGTAATTTTTACAGCCTGCCAGCAATAACAATGCACACGTTGTGCCTTTTGATGTATCATGTTAACATTAGAGATCGACTGTATTTAATTAATTTTTTAAACGGAATTATCTCCTTCTAGCTCTGGATTCCCCAACTGCTTTGGACTTTTCTGACATTCAAACCAATTCGTTCACCATTCACTGGCGGGCTCCATCTTCAAGTATCACGGGTTATCGGGTCCGCCATCAGAGGACGAACGGTGGGCGCACCAAGGACGAGAGACTTCCTCCGAGCAAGACTCATTTCACTTTGACTGGACTGACTCCGGAGACTGAGTATCTCATTGCTGTATACGCTGTCAAGGGCAATCAGGAGAGTCAACCTGTGACTGGCACACAGGCCACGAGTGAGTATCTTGACCACACTGAGTGGCCTGATTTACTTTGTAAAAAGTAAAAAGCGGAGATTGCATGTCTACTCTAACAGATTGTTCATGCTGTTGGTGCCACTGATTTAGATCATTCAGAAGCTCCAAAATTATATTGCTGAACTGACTATATGTCTCAGTCAGCATTTCAATACAGTGATCGCGGATTTTTTCAAACATTCCTAATTGTTTATTTTTCGTATACATGGAGTACAGTACTGTATATGTTGCTCTATGTGACTCACTGTTGTTTGCTGACTTTCGCAGCTTCTCGCGGACCGTTTGTGGACTTTTTGCGGACGTAAAAAAAAAAAAAAAAAAGATATGTTTACTGTATTTTGTTATTCATAAACTAACCTAACTGATACATGTTTTAATCTATTAGTATACAACATTAGGTCATGTTAATTACTTCAAAATTTACTTCTACATGCATGTATACCATTACATTTGGCCTTATAAATATTATGAACATGTACCTATATGGAGGGGGGAGGTCGCTACTTCGCGGATTTTCGTTTATCGCGGGTGGTTTTGGTCCCCATTAAGCGCGATAAACGAGGGATTACTGTAATGTTTCATCAAGTGGAAAAGATCTGTTTCTCCCTGTGGCTTCTCATTTGGCTTCTGCCTCCTCTTCTTCACACTGACCGCAGTCAGGGTTATTCACAGCGGTGCCATTTTACACCAGATTTTCAGCCACTCTATTTAAAAAAGCGGCAATTGGTTTCAGATGTGTTCAATCGCATAGCTTGGTTAGTATCGGCATTATTAAGTAGATCAACTTCCACATCTGTTTGGGGGGTACCATCAAGTTTGTGCCTGTTTTACATGTGCAGGCCTTTAGTAAATCAGGCAGTGAGAATAACTGAAAACAAAATGAATCTTCTCCTCTTGTCCAGTCTCTGATGCTCCCACTGACCTGGAAGTTGTGTCGTCCTCGCCCACAAGCATCACCATTCGCTGGGATGCTCCCTCTGTTGCCGTCAATCAATACCGCATCACTTATAGAGGCACAGGTCTGCTTTCTTGTACAATATTTTTACTACAATCATTTTTCTCCAGTAAATATTACTGCAATTTTTGTTTTCAATTTAATCACCCTCCGGAACATTTTCTGGTAAATTTCCATGGGTAGTTCAACTGGGGAATTTTGGGAATATTTGAAATTGAAGTTTCCATTGAAGTTATGGGAATCTATATCTAAATTCCCAATTAAGAACCAACATTTCATTTTTGTAAATTCCTGACTAATTCCCATGAAAAGTTTGCAACTTTTACATTTTGCATCCATAATCAAATCTGTCAATTTCCAGATGGCAGTGCACCTCAAGAGTTCACCATCCCAGGCACTCAGACCACAGCCACTATCACTGATCTGCAGCCGGGTAGCGACTACACCATCACGGTTTATGCGGTTACCGTAAGAGGGGATAACCCGGCCTCCAACACCCCGGTCTACATCACACACAAGACAGGTAAAGAAATTAAAAAAATACACACGCACACACACACACACACACATATATATATACAATATATATATATATATATATATATATATATATATATATATATATATATATATATATATATATATATATATATATATATACACACACACACACACACACACACACACACACACACACACACACACACACACACACACACACGTATATTTTTATGAATGTTTGCAATTATGTTTGTTGTTTAGATATTGAGCCGCCTGCTAACATGGATGTGACTGATGTGAGCGACAACGCAATCACTGTCCGCTGGTCCCCTGCTCGGGGGCCCATCATAGGTTATCGAGTCACAGGTGCACCCAAAAATGGCGTCGGACCATCCTACTCTCGGGATGTGTCTCCTGGTAAGGGCCCTTTGTATTTCATAATTTTTTGGAGGAAAGTCTTGGCACACACAAATCAATCAATGATTGGCCAAATTCCCACTAAATCTTACTTTCATATCTAAAATCAGTGGTTCTTTCTATGCTGACTACCACCTCAAGGAACACGATGATTAACTCGTTCACTCCTAAAGATGTATTTAGATGTCTTTTGAAAATTTTCAGACCCTTTCAGACCCTTTTCAAGTACAGTCAATATAAAATGAGGAGCTGGGATTAAATGTGTGGCGTCTGAAAAGACATCAAAATACGTCTTTGGGAGTGAATGAGTTAACATTAATCTATCGTAGCGTAGTTGGTGTTCATCAAAAAACAGTCAGGGTTTTTAATTCCTAAAAATTCCCCCATTGACACTGTGCTTAAATATAGGAAAATTGACCCCCAAAAAATTCAATTAAAATGTATAGCACATGAAATTTAAATTAAAAAAGTATCTAGTTAAGTGTTTGAAAACAAAATTTAAAATCTTAAATGCAAGTGTATTGAACTCAAAAGTTAAATACATCTTTTGTTTCTCCCGAGAGACAGTCTGACTGCACCACACTTTAAGAATCATTTCAATCATCTCAAATCCATATTGGCAAAAATTGTGAACTAGACCATCTTTCAGGTCCAGCAAGTTTCCAATAGCTGCAAAAGTGGTGTGTCCTAATACTCGGGTTGATATTTTGTGTGTACAGTACTTCTACAGTATATGCTCTAAGCACATGTTCAGTGTTGCATTTTCCAAACGTGCTATGCCCCTTCTGCTTTACAGCTGAAACTGAGATGACCCTCACAGGCCTGATGCCAACTGTTGAATACGTTGTCAGCGTCTCTGCCCTGGGCACTGACGGCCAGCCCTCCTCTGCAGTGGTGGAGAATGCCATCACAGGTCTGCTTCATTCTTACTTAAGAAAACTGAAAGGAAAAGAAGATCGGCGATATAAGACAACTTTTTTTGGCTCAAGCAAAATCATTTTGGTTTGTCAAAAAAAAAAATGGACAAAGCTTCTGTCATGGATCTAACTAATTGTACACCAGTCCATAACTCATACGTTGGGTGGCTCATACTTCCTTGAGCAGACAGTCCAGTACTTTCAGCTTTGTCCGTTTGTGAGCTGAAGCACTGCTATTGCCTTAACAAAGCTCCTCAAAAAGCATTTTCTTGACGTCGCCCTCATTGTCACCCTATCTCCGCAGCCATGGATCGTCCAAAGGACCTGACCTTCTCTGACATCGACGCCAACTCCATGCGCATTGCTTGGGACAGTCCAGAGGGCACAGTGACATCGTACCGCGTTCTCTACTCCAGCCCCGAAGATGGGGAGAGGGAGCTGCGTCCGCCACCCAGCGGCGACCAGGACAACGTGGCCATAAAAGGCCTTCGGGCCGGGACAGAGTACACTGTCAAAGTCATTGCTCTCCATGGGCGCACACCCAGCACGCCATTGGTGGGAACGCAGGCCACAGGTGGACAACACTTAGCTGATATACTCTCGTGAATAATAAAGCAGAGAGTCCAAATTCCTCATGTGTTTGCTTATTTGCTTGCATATGTCCGTCCCTCTCAGTCATCCCTGCTCCGACCAACCTGGTCATCTCAGAGGTGGGGCCTACTTCTTTCGAAGTGTCATGGCAGGCACCCAACGCACGACTGACGGGATACCGTGTGGTCGTCAACCCCGAGAACATCAACAGTCCCGCCAAGGAACTCAATGTTGCTCCTGACACAACACGTGTGGTCATACCCGGGCTCATGGTAAAAATTTGATTATGTGAACGCTAGGCTTTGGGTGGCAATCAAAAGTGGCAAAGTACTCACATTCTAAACTGAAGTAAGAATACAGATGATTTGTGTCCAAAAATAGAAGCACCGATTCAACTCCTGTACTTCAATAACGTTTAAAAAGTATGAACTCTTTACCAAAGTATAAACATAAAAATATTTTGTTTTCTTGTCATTTATATACAATACCCGTTTCATAGTTTCTCCCTTTTATTAACTCGCGTAGTGAGGAAAAACAAAATTCATGTCACACGTTGTTTAGCGAGAGGTGGCTTGACTTTTATCTTATTAAAACGTGTTCCCATAATGTTCCTGAAGTTATGAACTGAGTTTAAAAAAATTAGTTGACCAATAACAACTAAAAAACAAAACATATACCTATTTGTGTGTATGTGTTTTTCCAGATTATACCGAGATTTTTTTTAATGCCAGAAGCTGCTGTTTTTTTTAGGTTGGTGCAAGACATGGCATATTCTCAAAGACTCATTCTTGTGGCCAACAAAGTAAAACAATTTGCGGATGGAAAATATCTTGCTTTTCACGATCTGCTACGTTATTGCTCCCTGGTTCACTTTCCTCCACGTTGCTGCTCTCTCTGTTTTTTTCTGCCTTACAAAATGTCAGTCAATCAATCTCTCCAGCTCTCAACGATGGTTCCTGTAAATTGGCCTCCCTCGATTTATGTCATGGCATCATCTGCTGAGGTTGGGAAAGTAACCAGCCAGTTTGAACAAAATAAGGCTTAGAAAGTACAAATGTCTGTTTTGAAATGAGTGAGGGACAATAAAAAGTCATCAGAACATATCTATTCAAGTCAAGTACAAACACCATCAACTAATCCGTTTGTGCATCCTTCCTTCCCACCACTGTTACCAATAACTACATCATGTCTGAACTTGTACCACAGGTGGCAACCAAATACCAGATCCATGTCTATGCTCTGAAGAACTCTGTCACCAGCAGACCACTGGAGGGAGAGGCAACCACCCTGGAAGGTAATCCGACACCGCAGTTTCTTCTATCCCGAGCAAAGTGGGTGTGACTGGCATATATAGTTGTGAAATTTACTGACAAACAAGGACCTGCACAAAAAGTGGCTCGTAAATAATCTAACAAGAACTACTTTTCCCACGCAGATGTAAGTCCGCCTCGCCGTGTGCGTATTATGGACGTGAAGGACGACTCGTTCACCCTGAACTGGCGCACTAAGGTGGAAACCATTACTGGTTTCCTCCTTGAAGCCACGCCCCAGGGTAGCTCACGCCCCACAATCACCAAGACCATCCCAGCAGATGTATACACTTACACAGTCACAGGTAGAGCACACACACACACAAAAAAGGATTTCAGAGGAAATTGTATTTGCTCACTGCGTGCTGTGTTTATGAAGGTCTCAAGCCGGGTACCACGTATTCCGTTCACCTGTACACTCTGAATGGCAATACAAGGAGCGCCCCAGTTACGCTTACTGTTCAAACAGGTATAGTGACTGTGTGTCGGTGTGTGTGTGGGTCTGCGTGCTATATGCCCTTCCTACTCAAGTTAACTAGGAGTATGTGCACTCGAATTCTGGCGAGGGTCGAAAATTCTGGTCAAGTTGGAACCGTTCAGCTATTTGCAGCAGATACCGGTAGACCCTACTGTGAAGAACGAATAGCCATGAATAATTGATACTCACCCCAAAAAGTGTTTTTAATTACCGATACATGCCAGAGGATGGCGGCGAATACCTACTAGGATACTTTCCCCAGAAAAATAATAATTTCATAAATAGACACATTTGTGAATGCTGAAATACAAATATGCAAGAGTTCACTGTGTTCACAATGCATAGGATTTCGATGCACAATATCACGTTTAACCGCTTCAGGCCAAAATTTGGGAACCCCCGTAAGATTAGAAATCAAATTGTCATCCCAATAGCCCGTGATATTTATATATATGACAATGATATTTTTCTCTGCAGCGAAACCGGTGGTCCAAGCTCCCACCAACCTCCAGGTTACGTCTTTGACCCCCACCTACATCTCCTTCACGTGGCAACCTCCAGCCACGCCCATCACGGGCTACTACGTCACCTACGCTGAGCCCAGAGCGACGCCACAGGAGTTGAAGCCACGGCCCCACGCTGGACAGAACTATGCCACCATATCTGGTAGGTTTTCGTTAGAATTAATCATAATATATTACCCCTCTGGGCTCAATGCTGGGCCTTCTTTTGTCCACCTTCATTCCTTTCTTTGGAACAATTTTAGCTGTGTTCATTCAAATGTAAAAAAAATTCCAAGTAGGGTTTTTTTGTCTTATTTTGATGGTGTGATTTCCAATGTCAGCTCTTTAAATGTATCAATAGTCTGTTGTTTACTGTCTAATATTGTTTGATGTTTGGCTGTAGAGTACTAAGAATAGATTTTAAAAATAGGTTGTCTTTCAACCTGCACATGGTGCAAACAAACTGCAATTTCAAGTGATAAAAACTAAAATAGAATGCATATTTTATACTAATGACCAGAATTGATGTCTGTTAAAAACCTTATGTCATAAATGAAGGGGAAAAAAAACAGCAACACAAACCTTAACACCGAATCTGTCTTGCTGTGCTTCTATGAGCAGGCCTGAAACCGGACACTGAGTATATCATCAAGATTGTTGCCATCCAGAACACACAGAGAAGCACTCCGCTTGTGGGCAGAATCAGGACTCGTGAGTGTTTTTAACTTTTTTTCATCTTTCAAATTGTCATTGTCATACTGTACTGGTAGGAGCAGGGGCGTCACTAGGTTTCAAGAACAAGGGGGGCTTAGCCCCAAGGGGAACACAGCCCCTTTAGGGGGGTCCGGGGGCATGCCCCCCCGGGATAAATTTTTTTCTACATTCTATTAAAAACCCATCAATTCCATGCACTTAGAGAGCAAAATGAAGAGGCTATGAAGAAGTACACACATCACATTAGTATCCTCTTGACTATGATGGGGCTTCCTCCCCTGGACTTTACCTGGACTAGATAATAGAAATTATAAAGAGTTCAAAAGTTCAATCTGACTGTAAGCTCTGATTGCATTTTGGGAACAGCCTCACAAGTAAAATTAGCCTTGAGATCTGATAGACTCACCTGTCCAGCAGAGCCCCCCCCCCCCCCACTCTGTGCGTCTTTGGCCTGATTCCGATCAAATAAATAAATGTATTTATTTTATATTTATTTATTTATTTTATATAGGCCAAAATCTCAATAGGTTTTGCCTCAAAGAGTTGGTGTAATGATTATTTATGTATTTAATAATAATAATATGGTGCTTAATTTTTTTATTAAGCACCACCTTAATTTATCCAAAAGGGAACACTTGTTTCAGTGCAGTTTCTGCTGTTACTGGAGATATTTTAGCGGACTATAGTCACTAGTTTTACCAGCATGGATGAATTGAATACTTAATTTACCTTTCTAAAAAACTG
>CAAKHF010008495.1:11242-22219 GCA_901007745.1 Hippocampus kuda
GGGGGGGGGGGTGCCTCTCTCATTTTTTGCTTCAGGGGAATGCACTTTTGCGCTGTGGTGTACCACACATCTGACATGGCAGGCCTCACATAACCAAAAGAATCCTCTTGTATGGTTTCCCATCTACCTCACATGGAGGAGCCAAAACATTTTGCGCAACAGTGTCGAACACTTATGATGCGGTGCTTTCGACAAGGCTACACTAGACCTGGCAGATTTTTTTTTTTTTTTTTTTTTTTTACAGATGTTTTATATTCTTAGGCGTAATTGTAAATATAATAATTTTAAAAGTGTGTTTCACACTATATACTCCTGATAATTTAGTATGTTAGAAGAGAATATGTTGCATTTATTGTCGTTGCCTTTACATCACTTAACTGTACAGTGGAATGAAATGGGATAGCTACAAGTTTGCATTCATAAAAAAATGAGATTGTATAAAGTATATACGACAGTATCGGCTTTGAATAATTAAAATGAAATAAGACATTAAGATATAGCTCATTTTAAAAAGGGGGAGGCTTGCAGTAGTATTTATGTGACGGATGGGCTTCTTCTTTTGCTGGACTTAGACGTGTTGTCTCAGCATTTAGCCTCTCGTGACTTGACAGGTCTAACAACTTAAAATAGGAGATCAAGCAAAAACAAGGAGGATTAATGGTGATGTTTTTGCTCATGATCCATTGTCACAGTTCATGTATAGGTGCAGGTATGTGTATGTACTCAATGTCTGCACCTCTTATTGCAGAGGCATGTCCTAGTCCGGGACTGCTGCCAAGATGGGACGTTGTCACTTTAACCCTTTGTGTTGTGGAGTGAAGAGTAGAGTCAATAACTTTTACATTGCAACATGATCAGGCAACTGAGTAAGAGGAAGTGTTGAGTTAAATGTGCATTAAGTGATTGATTCATTTTAAACATCACGAAACAGAGCATTTTGTATTTTGTCATGCTAGTTTGCTGAGGCTAGCTATTATTCGATCTATGCTGACTTTTCACCAGATCAAATGTGTTTTTCCATGGCTGATAATATTTCCCAAAATTACTTCTGAACAACAACACTGGACATAGATTTTTGGAACAGGACTCTTGCAAAATATACCAGACAGACACTGAGCCATTGCCAATAGTAACAGATTGACCATGACCTTGAGTAGACATCCGCATTCGATGAGGAGATCGAGGAGCATTGCCTCATATCCCCAAAATATTTCTACCTCCTCCCGCCTCGCTACTCTGGCAATATATGACAAAATGACCCCATACATGGTGGACCATATTTACTTCTGTAGCAGTTTACTCAAATCACACAGCTACTTTAATGCAACAACGTGTTTTAAAAGCTACCAGACTTTAGACAATGATATGGCGATTAACGTGTTAAAGACTGCTATAACCCTCGTCCAGATATGACTTTGCGCCTTGTCGGCCTCCTGCTTGGTTGCGCATCATGTGTAACCCAACAAGAGAGACGTGTGTCTAATTGAAGAAGACACAATGTTTGTCTTCACAATTTGGGCCTAAGCCAAATGCTTAGCATCAGGGGGCAGGGTCCCTCCAGGCCATGGAGGCTCTAAGATTACCTCCCCGTGCTAGCTAGCATCTTTGCTCACTTTTCAGCCTCCCCCCTGCCTCCTCTCGTTTCCCTTTCTCCACATGAGGCCAATTTGTTGTGGCAGGCGTGCGTCTCAAGGTCTAGATCTTGTTACACAAATTTGGCTTTGCTTGAGCATTTTGAACCCAGTCCAGACCTGATAGACGAGGCTGTTGGCGACTCCGAGGAGTGCCAGACTGAGGTGACATGAGGTGGGCTGTTAATGTTTGATGCGATTTAACATGGTACAGCATACACAAAGCCTAATTTGTGGTTTAGAATGTAACAAATTACTCAGTATACTGTGTGTATAGATAGACAGAAAGATAGTTGTGCATAGGATTCCATTTAACTGACAATCCAAATTACTTGTGATCCAAGCTGTCAGTACATCTTCCATTAATATTAGCTCTTTGTGTGACAGTCTCATAGTGGTGTTAGACACACAGTCAGGCTAATCCCACCAAGACCGCAGAAGTAGGATTAGCTAAGCGAATACTCATCCTTTCCTGGATGAAATCCTGTTGCCATCTCTGCAACGGGAAGTGGTGGCCAATGTTTTTTTGTGCTTTGGAGGAAGAGGGGCTGTTGCGGTTTAGACAGTTTTGTTTTTATCTCCCCTTCTGTTGTTTTGGGGATTGGTTAGTTGATGAGGCTGAGCTATAGGGTCAGAGTGATGAGCAGAGATGCCTTGTAGTGATAAGCATGACAAGTCTGAGGCCATTATAGATGGGATAGCATTTCTGTCATCATTCAGTCGCTGTTGCTCTTAACATTACTTTGGCTTGATTTGATCTCTCTAGCAATGCAGGACGTTTACACGTGTTAGTTTTCGACTTTATCTGAGGTTGATATACAGTGCATGATACATGTCATTGCAGATCAGTCAATGATTGTGAAATATACACCCCTACAAACTTGTAACAAGACTTTCTACTGCTTGTTCATGTTTTGTTGCTATATTATTGAGACACTGTTCTGATGATGAATGACGAAGACAATCAGTTGAATGGTCTGGTCCAACTATTTGACACAGGGGTGTAGAGTTTGGCTATCTTTAATTAACTTGCAGTTGAACACATGCACTTTCAAAACTAAGTTCTATTTTAATTTTAGAATACCTTTGGATGATTCCCATTACAGTTATTCTGGTTTATTTCAAGGGGTTGGTGGCCGTGTTGGTCAACTTGGTTCATTGTATGGTTTTGTGATACTCTGGGTCACTAACATAAGTGTTCATTTGAGTCACTTGAGCCAGTCACGTTTCTCCCACTAATCTTACATGTGACACTTGACTGACAGGAGCATGTTCTAAAATGTACACTGTGCCCCACTTTTAGCAATGCATCATCAAGTTTCATATGTTTACATGCAATTTCTTTAGCAGCAGTTAACATGTATAATCCTGTATGATAGATGTGACTTTAATATTTCATTTGCAGTTATGAAAATACATGAAAAAGGTGATCATTTCACCCTGGATTAGATTAATTCAGTATGCATCCTTCTAGGGATGCCATATAGACACGTCACAAATCTGTGTAGCTCTGGTTTAGATCCTGCAGCCTGTTATTTGATATTCTAAAATGGATGACACCATCATTTGGTCAAGCCTCCTTTTAGCCATGGGAGAGTAAAAATCCAAGGATTCCTAGGGGATGCACAAACAAAAGATATTCTCTGTTTTGTGTTCATTGACCCACAAATATCATTGTTCCCAAAATCATGCATTTTGGGATCCAATATATCGCAGACTTTTTCACCAAATCATATTAGTCACTTCATCATGCATGCTACATGCCACCACCTGAAAAAACAGGGTCACTAAGGACATTCACATATTTGTGAAAGTATTAGTCTCAATTCCTCTCCTACAGACCAGTGGGAAGTGAGGCTGAGAACAGAGGGCAGAAAAAAAAAATCTCTTTCGAAAGTAAACAGTCACAGAATTGAAGCACCGAGGAAGAGGGAGGCATCTGAAACATGTGGGAATGATGCGAACGTCACATTGGATGGACAAAGGGCAACTGTGATGGCTGCAAACTGAAATGGTCCGTCCTTGTTTGAGAACACTTACAAGACTGACACAAGCCATTTTCTCACAGACTTTAGGTAAGGCATTGTGAGGGCATTTCCATGGCAGCTGTCTCTGTGTGCATGCTTAGCGGGAAGAGAATGTTGAAAAATGGGCGTGCACTGTTTATAACGTCTGTCTGAATAGTTATGAATTCGCAGTCATAAAAGTTTTTATTTGATGGGCCTTGTGCCCCCCGTTTTTTTTCCAGCAAGTCTACCCATTTACCAGTCGAACATTATGCACGGCTTCATGTATTAAAGTGGTGAAAGTCTCATGAAAATGTTACATACTGTATTGTATGCAGTATGCTCTGAACAATTTTATCACAGTAGACTGTAATGCTATTAAAACACTGTCTGCCAAGCAGAGGATTTAAAGAGAGCTGTATACATCTGCCAGATTCTTCTACATCTCCTTTTCCATTAACATGAGACCGAGAGCAGCATGCGTCACGGACGGACATAAATCTCCTGTTTCTCTTCCCCCTCCCTGGCCCCCACACAGTAGCCTCTGGGGGAAGAGAATGCGCTGCAACAGAAGCCTTTACTTAAGACCACAGTATATGAAGACTTTATCCACAATCAACGTGTTTGAATGTAGCCACATTCAATTTAGTACACCAAATCATACATGGAAAAATCTGTGGCTCAAGAGAAAGTCATCCTTCACCTTAGAGCTCTATCGCTAAACTGTCATTAGCCTCTCATCCCCTTGCAGAAGGGTTTCAAAAAAAGCAGTGATGGATGACTTGGTTGTTTCTCCTCTGGCATTCTGCTGTCCCGTGGATCCTACCGCTTGTATTCTAATACACCCAAAGGATAACATGAGGGGCGAAAAAAAATCCTATTAAAAGGATGACCATGTACTTTTAAACACGCAAGAAAGATGGACAGATGCTCCTCTCGGGCATGTTCAATGGGCATCTCTATGCTCCCTCGGGGCCACAAAGAGCCAGGAAAAGTAATTTTGTAGTGTCCACTTAAGGGTTGGTGAAACATTTAATTCTGTACTTCAATCTCAAACATATCATATGAGATCCTTTGAGAATAAAAAAAGATTGTGAAATGATACAGACATCATTGAAAGATACCCCTCAACCCCGTGCCCCCACCACTTAGCCGTCATGCATCACTCAGTTGTTTCCCAGGGCAGCTGTGTGATATAAAATGTCATGGAAGAATGTTGCACTGTCAGGTTAAGATAACATATCTTACTTCAAATCATAATTGGCATTTTCCAAAAACTCGCTCACTGCCTATCAGTGGCATGAACATTTGGCATTAAACATGCCTGTTAGAGGTTATGATTTTGAGTAAGGTAAGCCATCCACAGAGCATCAAATGTGCGGCCAAGTGTTTTAGTTCAGAGAATATTTGAGTTGTATTACCCCAAGTAATTAAACATGCCTTTTTGATAAACAAGCTCACAAAAAGCACCATACATCTTTTATAACATCAAGCGTATAAATGTAAAACATAACCATCCATGAAATTCTGATGCTTTGAAGAATCTGATGGCTGGATTGTCAGACTGCAATAGATGTATCTCTTTTTTAAATGAAAGTACTTCGTATATTGTATTGTATTCATTCATTCATCTTCCGAACCGCTTTATCCTCACTAGGGTCGCGGGGGGTGCTGGAGCCTATTTCCAGCTGTCTTCGGGCAGTAGGCGGGGGACACCCCGAATTGGTTGCCAGCCAATCGCAGGGCACACAGAGACAAACAACCATGCACACTCATGCTCACACCTAGGGACAATTTAGAGCGTTCAATCCGCCTGCCATGCATGTTTTTGGAATGTGGGAGGAAACCGGAGCACCCGGAGAAAACCCACGCAAGCCCGGGGAGAACATGCAAACTCCACACAGGGAGGCCGGAGCTGGAATCGAACCCTGGTACCTCTGCACTGTGAAGTCGACGTGCTAACCACTGGACTACCGGGCCGCCCTTGTATTGTATTGTATTTATTTATTTATGTATTTATTTATTTATTCATTCATTCATTCATTCATTCAATCCTAATTATTATTTGCTCTAGTTTATGAATGTCCTCTACCTTATATTGATGCATTGACCTACAAATCCAAACAGATACGTACACAATACTTGACCACTAAGCGTATTCTCATTAGTGGTAAATAGGTCTTGATTAGGGGCAAGTTCACGCAATCCATCTGATGGCTATCTATTTGGACTGTAGGTGGATGGAAGCAGGACCGCACCAGCCAGTCTATTAGATAGTCTTTAGAGAAGGTTCTGCTGAGGGGATCAAATTTGGACACTTTTGTCTCCCATTGCAGATTTCATTCCCTCCCACAGGCACAGATCCTTCACTCACGATCACCTACACTTCAACAATATTATGCTCAGTGGCCAAAAAACCTCATTTACCCGAGGATTGCGTCGCTTTTACGTGGTGCTAACCGGTAAAAATTGAGCAAACAGCGTAGAATCCACAAAGCACGTGTGTGTGAAACACGTCACTAACCGAGATACCAACCAGAATGCATCTTGGTGCCCCGGTGGTATTTGCACGTATTTGAAATCACTCACGCCAGTGCTGATAGCCACATGCAATTTGAGTGATGCAAAAAATGCCAAGAAAAAGCAGTTGTCATTTTGGCGCTCCTCTGTGGAAGCCTCTCTTTTGATGAGGGCGCATTACAACCTGTGACAATGTGAGGGAATGTGTCACATGTTCAAGACAGGTCTTCCTAAATGACGGCATAAAATAAGTTCTTCATCTTTTCATTCATGAAATAGGACACCCAGTTCAATATTTTTGGCTCAGAATACCATCATAATGGATTTGAAATTAAATGTGTAAGATCTGTTTTGAGCTTTAATTTGATGGTATTTACATCCTAATCAGATAAACGTGGTAGGTTTGTGTATATGTCCCCCAGTTCTTAACGATGGGGCCAGCTAGCTACATGTAAGCATCACATATCCTTGGGTTAAGCCAAGTTTCTGTCATGATCTAAACGCTTCGGTAACGAAGATAACAAATTCCAACAAGTTGTAACTCCAAATCATTTGTTTCATGTACCAAAGCGTTGAAATCTAAAGACTCGGCTGCGGTGGCTTACAATGTTGACACTAGCATCATTATGCCTCCGACTGGAGAGGTCTACGTGGCAAGATACACCCTGCTACAATATGACTGGCTCCAGTGCTTCGCATTGCTGAGGGAAAAAAAAAAGTAAAAGAATTGTGCGAATGGACCGACCAACGGAACGCAGATGAACTGAACTGAAACTGTCAAACCAAACAGTTTGCACAGTTTTTCTAAACCGTTCCAAACCCTAGTTTGGACAGTACCTGTGAAGAAGCAACACAAACCCTTTTTTTGTTATTTGCATTTCAAATGTCATCACAGTTTTTTTCCACTATGCACTGAAACGGCTCCATCCAGTTTATTCAATTACCATATTGAGATAGCGTATAGAGTTTTGTATACTCTCCATTCATAACATTCCATTGTAGAATAGAAATTACTTTTTCGATATCAACCGATCAACAGACGGCAGTGTGTCTGACTCCACTTTCAACCATATTTAAGCGCCCCACTGTGACGTGCACCCGATTTGACGGGTACTGAAAAGTGAGGAGATTGGACTCAAATCTTGAACTTTTACAACTAAAACGTAACCTTTCAATGAGAGTAATCGTGCCCAGTGTGTCCTGTTTACCAAAAACACTTTTTGTTTGTGCCGTGTATCAACCGGCCATCTCCTAGGGGAATTTTTGCGATTGAACCATATTTAGTCCATCAAATGAAAAGAGCAAATCTATTTTGATGTGACTGGCCTTAGCCAGAGACATTTCAGTTCTCAGTTCTGTTGAATGTTCTTGTGAAAGATACTGAAACCTTAGTTTATCATCAGGAAGTCAGAGTGCGTGGGTGAAACGGGCAGCATTTTAGGAGCCGTTCGAGTATGGCTAAGGAAAAAACGATTGCATTGTTTGCCAGTGCTATATAGCTGACTTGGCTGACCCTTAACTGATGTACAGTAATTTTCAATTGTCCGATACTTTTTAAATATTGTTATTGTTGAAATTGTGAAATGGATTTGAAAGAATTTGGCCAACTGAATTTTCCAAACATTTCTACAGTCTCATGAGCTGACCTTTTGCTCGTGTGCTGCTCCATTTAAACCTCACTCAGGTTTGGTAGTATTGTACTCTTTGGAGGCTGATCAATTTCAAGCTTGTGATTTGGTTCATTTCCTACCTGGCCTCATCACATAAAAATATTCAATATACTACCTATTATAAAACCATTTTCAAGACTTGTAGGTGGTAAAAACGACCATGGTCTTGGAAATACAGACAGTAAAATCAATTGTGCGTGGAAGCCAGGTCCCAACTTATATGAGGTGTGAACGGAAACAAGACAGCCTCATAGTAATGCAGTTAAAAAGCTGAAAAAGAAAGAAAGAAAGAAAAGTTTGGAAAATGTGCAGCTGACTCCAGCTCAGCCTGACGTAACACCAGACTTACACGGTATTCTCAAATATCTCGATTGTACAGTACGTGAGTCTTGGTGCACAGCCAATATCCATCATCGAACACTTAAACACTATTCTGAATTAAGAACCACTGCACATATGGCAGTAACCAGACTAGTGGTTGTGAGTTTCTGCCAACTATCGTGTCAAAAAGAATGGAACTGAACGAATGAAGGAGTTAAAATGGAGCAGAAAGGTATGTACTTTCAGGTGGGCGTAAGAGCCAGTGCAATGCAAAGGAGAAGTCACACTCAGGGCTGATGGTTGAGTAGTATTGTAACTAAAATATCCAAATGTTACAAAATGCATTGAGTGGCATGACAAGCATCAGAACAGATGCACCATAGACGAGCAATATGCTGAATAATTGACTTTGTGGAAATCAAGAGACACAGAATTTCACTGCAAAGCTGAGGTTGAGAACCCTCCAAACCGCTATGTCTCTTGAGGAAAATGTCTTTGCCATCCCCTGAGTGGCCATTAACTGTCTATTTCCATTTAAGCCACATGTTGCGCCGTGCTCGACAGTGTGGTAAGTGTGGCTGGAGCCAAAACGTTTTTATGTTGCATTTCCTTCCATGGGCGGCTCGGTGGTCGGCTGGTTAGTGCGTCGGCCTGACAGGATTCGATTTCGGCTCCGGCCTTCCTGTGTGGACTTTGCATGTACTCCCTGTGGCTGCGTGGGTATTCTCCGGGTACTCCGGCTTCCTCCCACTTTCCAAAAACATGCATGGCAGGTTAATAGAACACTCTGAAGTGTCCCTAGGTGTGATTGTGAGCGCGAGTGGTTGTACGTACGTCTATGTGTGCCCTGTGATTGCCTGGCAACCAGTTCAGGGTATTCCCCGCCTACTACCCGAAGACAGCTGGGATAGGCTCCAGCTTGCCTCGCGACTCTTGAGAGAACTAGCGGATCAGAAAATGGATTTCCTTCTGTTTCTGTCATAATTTGCAACATTTCTCAAACTCCAATTTGGTATCGCTAACTAATAACTATTACATATTACTCAAGCAAGAAGTCCACAATCAGACGCCTGTGAAACATTTAACAAATTAAACTGCTGCAGTCTTGAGTGTAAATAAATATAAAACAGGACTACACAAAGCAATTAAGATGTGATACCGTGCAACGATCCTTCGCTGGAGCTGATGCACTTCTCTTAATTTTTTTTGCACCCATCTATCTATTTTCTATACCGGTGATCCTGCACAAGGCCCCGGGATGAGCTGCAGCCTGTTTTAGCTGGCTTGAGGCGACAGGCAGACTACACCCCGCATTGGTCGCCAGTCAATTGAAGAAAGACAACCATTGCCACGACATTCACACTGTTGTTGAATGGTAACTGAACCCACACTGCCTGCTCAAGAGTCAGGCGAGTGAAACACAACACCATCATGCTTCACAACAAACCGTGTCCTTGCCTTTTGCACAGAAAATCACTTGTAAATGTATAACTTCTTCCAACTCTCCACGATACATTGGGTCGAGAAATGCAAATGCTGCTCGAGTGGAGGACATGAGTAAGGACTTGTCACGTTATTAATGGAGAATACACAGTACTGGTTCTAAGAATAATCCGCAGAGAAGACACCACAAGTGGAAACAGGAAAAGCTGCTGCAAATGCTCCAATCGCATGCATTCATTGAAGTACTCACTGTGCCATCACAAAGCCACAAATATGAAGGAAAATGTCGTGTCATTCTATTTATGAGGACAATTTTAAACCATCAAAGTTATGTTTCATTTATGGCAAGGATAATTTTATTTGACATCACATATGCCATATCTTAAAGTTCAAGTTTTCTGATAATTTTGTAGTGTATTATTTCCTCCTGGTGTCCTATATACTACAGTATATTACTTTAATCTGTCATTAACACAATCATTCAAAGTTGTTTAACATTCCTGGTCAATTATAGAAACAAACAACAAGTTACCTATGTAGGAAAGATGATTTTAGTTTGATTTTGTTTATTTATTTTTTGAAGAATGATGCTTTCCTAAAGTCTTATTCTATACACTTTTAACCTTGTTGTGATCATTTCAATTGCCATTGATAGAAGTGGAAAATAATCATGCCACACTATAGATAGCAGCACGGAATAGAGTATTTCGGCTCTTTTTTGTGTGCGTGCGTGTACGTGTATGCTGATTCCTGCCTCTTACTCTTTGTATCTAATGAGTAGTTTACGTGACGCCCCAGGTGGAACTCTGTGAAAAGGAGCATTGTGTTGAGGGATTGTTTCCCCGGTGGGCAATACTTGTAAGCCGTTCTTCACGGCATGGGGTTACATTGGCGGTTCACAACGGTGGTCAGGCTGTCCTGTAGAACTGCTGCTTCTGAAAAAATATATAGCAGGTTATGAGGCTCCACATCCATGATACAGTACTCTATTATTTCTTATTGAACTACAAAAACATGGTGTGATTCTCAAGGATGAAGCAGATGACCACATTGAAGAAGAAACATGCATAAGAAGTAGAGCATGTGGCTTTTTTGCGAGGTTGTTGACAATGACTGATTGCCTCATTCATTAACGGCGATGGTACATTTCAGTAACAATGACACCAAACAATTTGTTGTCTGAAATTATGCAGTTACAGGAAGTAAAACAACAAGATTGCATTGGTATGGCCTTGGCAGTGGTCACTGGCCAGACAGCCTACAGTACGCTTTAAACCTGGGAGTGTATGTTTTTATTTATTTTATGAAAGTTCATGTGTACTTTTTATTGGCTGTTGCATCATGCAAAGGGTTTTTTTTTTTTTTTTTTTTTTTTTTTAATTGAAG
>CAAKHF010008495.1:27353-39252 GCA_901007745.1 Hippocampus kuda
TCCAGTGTGGAGTTTGCATTTTCTCCCCGGGCCTGCGTGGGTTTTCTCCGGGTTCTCCGGCTTCCTCCCACATTCCAAAAACATTGCACGGTAGGTTAATTGATCACTCCAAATTGTTGTTAGGTGTGATTGTGAGTGTGGATGTTTGTTCGTGTATGTGTGCCCTGGCAGCCAGTTCTGGGTGTACCCTACCTTCGCCTGCAACCATTGTGAAGATGAAGCGGTTCAGATAACGGATGGATGAATGGATGTTCCGATAGCTAGGGGCTTCTTCATTTGGTACTTGAGGAGGATATTCATACTTTTTGATGTATGTACTGTTTGCCTAAGTGTGTCTGTAAGTTCGGTAACACTGGTCCCTGGAGACATGCACACATAAAAACACACACGTAAACCCAAGATTTGTAACATACTTTTGCGTCACTGATGGAATCAGTGCATACACTGAGGTTATCTAGGGGGAGCTGACCTGCTTTTAAACACAGAAGTATAGACATGTATAGTTTTCTGTAGAGTTCATTTCAAAATTAATGCCAGTGCGACAACGTAGACTTGTGTGAGATTTCACATGCAATAGTAACCACAATAAATACTTTTTAAAGCAGTTTAATATTTGTTGTTCAGTTTATAATTCTAGTTAAAATGCCTCATGCAAAGGCAAAATGAAGAGTTGGTTGTAAATCAGTAAACAATGTTTTAAAAAACAGGATCAAGCACCTGGCTATTTATGCTTCCCTATCATGAGGCCATAGAGGTACTTCACTCCACAAAGTCCATGCCAGGCTTAGGCCCACACAGTGAGAATAGCAAGACCCACACGCAAACACCATGAATGAGTGCATTAAAATAACCACACCGAGGCATTTACTGGCATAAGCATTTGTCTCCCTTGTATTTATGAAATACTGTGTTAAAAGTATGTTGACTTTAAAAACAGTTTTACGAAAATTGGCGGGTTCGTATTTGTAATACGTAATGATGGATAATATACTGCAAATAATTCGGCATCTAAATGTTCTCAAATCCCACCAACACACACAAATGCACTCATACTGTGTGTGGCTTGAGGCATTGAGGGCTGCTTGTTGACCACAACACAGAAGCAACTACTTAGCCCACAGTTTGACACACGAGGGCAAATTTTCTATCATTACCTCAAGCCTTTTAAAGTATTCTTTACAACACCATGTGACTCCACTGAATGAAGGCTCTCCTTTGTGTCTATGTCTGTGTGTAATAACAGGCTCCTAAAATGTTTTATACTAGACAGTTAAGTATCGATAACTGATATCACCTGGAGTTTGGGCTGAGTAGTTGGCAGACAATAGGAGCCCCCCCTCTTGTAGACTGCATCTGCCTTGACTGGCACATGTCTGTGAGCAAGCAGCTGTTTCTAGGGTCCAGATATTGTGCTCCAAAATGAAACAATAAGAAACCATAGATCAGGATATGAGATGAAAAGCAAAATAAGGATAGAAAATAATTATATTGCGTCTTTAGGGTGTTTGTTACCTCATATACCTTAGAAGCGCCCAAGAAGAAAGTATGTGTCACTCCAGTAGCCTCCTCCTTTCTAATTTTTTGGACAATATTTGGTTTTAAACCCTTGTGGTTCAAGCAAAGACCTAAAAAACAAGTCATGGATGAGAAGATCCATCAGTTTCATTGAACAGTCGGTGTGTGTCATAGTGTTTTGTTCCCATAAAAGTCCACTGCAGCATTGAAGTACAGTATCTATTCTTTCAACCATTCAGATGTGTGTTTCGTGCCACTCTACAGAAGTGCATCAAAGCAGACCACTTGGAATGGCACCCCAAGGAAGCTCGGTGGCACTGTTGTGGGTCATTGTTTTGGGACCATCCATCCATTATCTGAACCGCTTATCCTCACAAAGGTTGCAGTTGCATTTAGATTAACAATACCAATACATGCGTGGCACATTAGCACTTCCTCACGGTTTTGAAATTGCGGGGTTCTTAATTGTCCATAGGAGTCAATGAATGGTTCTGTAATTGTATTTGTGCATGACATGGCTCAGGTGGTAGGGTGCTCGTCTTCCAACCTGAAGTCTGTGAGTTTGAGCCTAAGCCCTTGTGACTATGCCGAGGTGTCCTTGAGCAAGATACTGAAGTCCCCCAGTTGCTTCTGATGCTGTGCCCTGTTAAAACGACTCCGAGTTCAAGCCCATATAGCCCACTGTACATATGCCCTCCAAAGACTTGTTAACCAGCTCATGGTGTGCCTTGGTGGGGCAGCTGCCACTCAACCAAATTAGCCGGGATAGAGGTTCCAGCATACCCTTGTGATATACAAAATGGATGTATGGATATCGAAAGAGAAGTGCTCAACCATACTGAGCTGCCTGATGGAAACAGTGATAGGACACATAGGCCAAGGAGAAACTCATAAAAATGGGATGCTGTGCAAGATAACGTTGAGGGTCTTTGTTTACAAAACAATGATCGGACATTTTTCAACGTTATCTGGATATCACGGAGTGAACCTTTGACAGCATTCAGGCATATGCCAGAGGAAGGTTTCAGTGAAGGTACAGTATATATCGTACTTATCTAAATTTTGATCCGTTGGCCTTTTGGAAAGCACTGGGCTGGACTGAGTACCATAAGCCATAGGAGGTATTTTTTTTAATGTACATGTTCTGGTTTTCTTCACTGACAGGTGAGGTAAATAGTTCAATTCAGTAGTTGACTTCCTGCCATGCAAGGTCACTTACCTTGACTGCGTAACTGCTGATTGTTGCAGGCCTGCGGCGGCCTCCATCTCCAGACAATGTTGTATTTTGGCATGACAAGCACACGCAGCATTTCGCTCCGAGCCCAACGGCACCCAAACACAGGTCACTTCTCACTTAGCGTCAGAATCATCAAGCCATGATTGAATAATTTATGACATAACAATGACAACGAATAAGTAAAAAACTGTTGAGTCAATATTTATCTCAAACTTTTTGCAGTGTGCAAGAAAAACTGGTCACGGAAGATCAGAGGTGAACAATCCCGACGACTTCAGCAACATGTTGGGATGGGAAAATGGTTGCTTGTTGAACTATTTCAAACTGAAGAGAGCATGTACGGTGAAAAGATAAAAAGACTATGTTTACGCTCTTTGTAGAATCCAGGGAGATCTCTCATTTATCTCTCCCCTTAAACAGTAGTTCACCCTGCTGCTAAAAGCCAACCTCAGCAGTTTCTCTCCCTCTCCTTACCCTTTAATATTGATGATTCTCACAGGATAAAATAAGTTAAGTGGAGATATGGTAATCCCTCCTCTGCTTGCTGAACTCATTTGTTTACTCTGGGGTGACTCCGGTGATGTAGCTACGCCTTTCTAGTCGCATATAATTTCACGTTTAGCAAATGCTCCCCTCTTTAATGTGCCCACTATCAAGGTCATGAATAGCTAAATTTTCTTTGCTTCTAGAATTAATTATTCACAGATAAAAAGAAATGGAACACCTCGGCCCCTCCAAACCCGACTATCCTCTCTGGAATGAGCCACACTTATGCCTTTGTCCACAATATATTTGACCACTTACACATGCAAAAGTATGGAATTAAATCTTCTTTAATTATTAATTTGGTTGTTTACTGTGGCTATTTTATTACCTTTTTTATTTTTTTTTTCTCAGCAGCAGAGTATGCACACTTAACTAACGGCGTATAAGTTGGAAATCCAATCTTCCTCAGTTAACTGTTGAAGAAAAAAGTCAGAGTGAAGAACAAACTAATTAAACTTTACCTAGGAAACGTCTTTACGTGATCATAAAATAAGTGGCTAGTGGATTTATGTTTCACAAATACGAGTGGCTAGTCTGTCAGTAATAATCGCTTTCCTACTCAAGGTTATTGCAGAGATAGAGGCGGACACCCCTGTGGATCCTCTTTGACCAAACATTGGAAATGCTCTTTGAATTCTTATGCAGTCTGTTTGAAAAAGGATTAAACTCGTGAAATCCGTCACTTCATGGGCTTTGAGTTATCACTACATTTTACTGTTGTTAATTTCCCCCCTCACGTTTCCTCCATTTTACCATTTTTCAGGAGAGCACTGGTGAATAAATATATATATATATATATATATATATATATATATATATATATATATATATATATATATATATATATATATATATATATATATATATATAGTTTTATAAACACACAATATTCCGATTATAGCACTCAAAATACTTTATAAATCATATTTGAATCCTAGACAACTTGAAATAGCATGCTCAGACATACAAGTGGGCTATTATAGAATCCTCTAACCAGTGTCTTGTGCTACAAAATATCTTTATTTGCTGTTGGTAATTGTTGAGCCATTAGCTTTTTATGATGGTGTCTTCTAGCTACTGGCTGCAAGGCTATGATTCCCTGTTTAAAAACAAACAAACCAAAAAAAAAAGGTAGTCAATAGATAGTTAACTATATAGGCTCAAGGTTCAGTACCTCTCAAATTGCACAGTTTGGCTATATTATTAAGGCATTAAGTAGTGCATCGTTCCCATACAAAATATGGTTTTAGTATGCAAACCTAATGTCAAATCATTTGTAGCAAGGTAGCTACCTATGTCTTACAATAGTGATATAATGAGAAGAATAGCATTACATCGTTAGCCCCAGCACCGTACACAACACATCATGCCTTTGTGAATGTTCAGATCAGTGTGCACGGATCATGCGAACTTTTCCTTAAACTAAGAATAGGAATGTTTATTAAGACTTAGTTTAGGTAGTTATTTCAGTAAGTGACGTTGTTATTTGTGTTCCAACCTGGCTGGCCAGCGCAGGGACTGGGTTCCTTCATAGAAGTTTTACTTTAAATTAAATTTCACGAGAGGGACATCCGAGAAGTCAAAAACCCCAATTTACTTTATAGTTTATTTAAACATAAAGGATTGTATGTGCTTCTAGTTACAGCAAATGGAATCAGTATCCATATCAAGTTCCAGAAGTCAAATGTATTTTCTGTATTCGCTCAAGTAAATATACAGATAGTTATGGTCTCACAGATTGCTTCTTGGTATGATTTATTTCAACGAGCATTCTTAATGAAGTCTCATCTTTTCTGCGATGGTGTCACTTTATTTATTTTATTTTTTTGCTATCTTGTATTTGAACGAATCACCTGCACACTTTAATTACCAAGTCTTTTCCCCAAGCCAGCTCAGCACTAACCAGCCTGCCTACATTGCCTCTCGCAGGCTTCATCATCTAACTAAGGCAGTCGATCCCCATCGCAAATGTACGGTAGCGTTAAGCAAGACTGATGACGGCTGATGAAAGTGTTTGAGTGAAACGCTATGAATGCTATGAAACTATTTAGAATATGTGAACGATAAAGCACAGATGAACCTACAATGTGTTAAAGAGATTGGCTTGTGTTGGATTAAACTCTGGGTGCTGAATCAGCCTGAATATAAGAGTCGGATCTTCTTTTGAAAGCTGTGATATGACTGTGATACATTAGACATGTCGCAGTATGACTAAATACTACGTATACCTACAGGTTGACCTAATCATTTAAAACGTGTCTTTTTTTCCTCTCTCTCTCTCTCTCTGGAAATATGTGACAGGCCTGGGCAGGTGACATGTTTCATTCTGACTGATGCGTTCAGTGTAATGAGGCTTGGACAGTTTCACGGAGTATGAATTTGAGACGAGCCGAGCTTGAACTGTACAGTAGTAAAATTGCAACGTATGACGGGGATCAATGGATTTCAAAATACAATGGGAAGATGTGGAAAGCAGTCTTGATGTTTGTTGCACTCCCCTCTGCAGCGTTTGGTGGAATTGTATGACAAGCGGAATATTTGAAATGGTAATATTACGTAACAATAAGATCAAGTTCCTGAACAGTTCCACTATTTGGTCTTCATTCTTGTCCATCCTACTTGGGCGTGTCCCTTAAAACTGTGGTCATGGACTGAAGAGGAACACTTTTGCCCCATAGCTCTGTGCTCACCACAATGTCTTTGCAATCTTCAGCTGTGCCCATTGGCAAGGCTTGACCGTGCTCAGTCTGGATTATATAGAAGTAATCTAGAGAGCCAATCTCACCGGTACCTTTGTCATATGTTGTCTCACTTACTTCATGTGGAGTCTGTGGGGATCCATCTCACTTTTAAGCTGCAAGTCCTGGTTCTACAGGCCAAATCTTTGGTGGGTAGCCATAAGTCACGTCTGGGTTTAGCACATTGCTGAGGCTGGCTGAGGTTTGCTGCGGAACCACAGCTTAATTCACCCGGCACAGTGAGGAGACGGCCCGTCTACAGCCCAGAGCCATGACCAAGCAGTGGCTTTATTGTGGGGCTGCACGCCAGAGATATTATCACCCTTTTCCTCTTTTTTGTCTTTGTCTCTCAACAGTTGTGTGTTTGAGGATTCTTCTAACGCGTGTTCAGGTACATGCCCTTTTTTTTTGGGGGGGGGGGTTATTCACCAACACATTTTTTTTTCATCAGAACCTCACTTGCCACATTTACACTTTCTATGGTGTACTTTATCTCCTGCAAAAATAAACAAGGTTCCCCTAGCATATGTCAAGAGAGATAAATCCGCGGGGGACATTTTAGTTAAGTGCTTTACCATACATGAAATGATAGTACTTGTTCAATTAGAGAAGAGGTGCAGTGTCAGAGAGTTTAGGGTTTCAGCGTAGCAATCCCGACATGGGCACACTCGCTCCCCACCACTTACTGGAGATATGTGGATGCGATAACGGGGAGTAAATATACCTAGCCAGCATGTTCCGCACATATACACGTGCCTCTTTCAAATCATTCCCTGGTGCCACCGCAGCTACTTTACAAATAATAGCCCCCATGTGTGTTCCGGGCTCCAAGGCTGTGTGAGGCAGGGCGACTGGGCGCTGTGCCCAGTCTGAGACCCTGTCAGAATCACTATAAATTTCTCCTCGTTTTCAGCAGCTGTAATTTAACGGCCAGATGTACGGGAGACTTGAGGACTTACTGAGATATACAGCTTACTACATTCTTGTTTTTTCGCTCTACTCTTTTACATGGAAAGCCATTTGCTTTATTTTGCTGTCAGCAAATTATTTAGAATGTGCAGATGATGTCAACAATACAGAACATAATATTGAGCGTCGGGTTATGTTATAATTACAATGCAAATGCAATTTACTGAACATTAATGACTCAGTCATTATACACATTTGATTAGAATGATCAATATTTGTGTTGCCGCAACCTGTGTTTGTGCTGTAAGTAAAACATATAGTGGCTAAAAATGGATTTGATAGTTGAGAAATCCTGACTCTGTCGCTCCATTTTCTATCCCACTCATCCTCATGAGGGTTGCAGGTGAATTGGGGCCTATCACAGCTGACTTTGAGCTCGAGTCAGCGTACGCTCTGGACAGCTATATCAATGTTTAAAAACAGTAAACATGTGCTATTATTGATGGGCATAAGAAATTATTAATAATTAATACTTCTTTTGGGGGGGTGGTGAAGAGAATAACTCGTACCTGGCTGACCGTTTCAGCTGTCACTTCAGCCTTCATCAGAGCTCCAATGAGGGTTGAAGACACCTTAAAGAGAGAAAAAAAGAAACCTTAAACCTATGTTAAAAATGGAGTTCACTTCTTGGCTGCAACCTAAAGAAGTGCTGTTGTTCAGTCTTGTCGCAAAAGAAGAACATCACGATAACCATGTGAAGTTGAGCTTCATTTATGTCATTGCAACTGTTCAGTATGTATGGCATTGGCATCAAAACAGGCATTTAACCTCCCTCCCACCCAAAAGATGAAAATGTTAGAAAAAATGCATAGTTTATCAAGGAACTGTTGTTTCCACAAGAATGTAGTAAAAATGTATGCAAACGTATTTCCTTTTAAGCAAAAACACTTAATTAAGGAATGCCCAAACTGCTGAGAATTCTTTGGGCTATGCCGCTGCATTGTGACACTCTCATTGATAAAAACATGCTTTTTTTTTTTTCCCCAACCATACTTCTTGTCATTATCACACCGCCCAACGTAGACTTAATACAATCACGGTGGTAGACTAAACATTATGCAGTATAAGAGAAAATTATTTTAATGCTGACGACCGCACTAATTGGTAATATAATGGAGGGTGAAGGCGTGCTGCTGGACTTAGTGGGAGGCCTGATGAATGTGTGTGGACTGGAAATGTAGAGGAGTCTAACTGTATATTGACCCAGACGGGCAGCATCGCCGCTCAGGTCGTCTGTGAAAAGTCACTTTGTATCAACGATGCTTGAAGGTGGCATGCAGTTTTCAAGCCATGGTGTGAATGCATTTAGGGCATGTCAAAAATCTCATTCACCTCGATTTCTCTTTAATTAATTGTATTCAAATGAAAGAATCAGCATATTAGAAAGCCAAAAGGTTGTTTGTTGAACAACCAGCATACTTCAAAGTTTAGAGAAAACGAAAAATACGTTTCAGGAGGCTGTTTGGAACCAAGAACAATACGATCTGACTAATCTGTTCAATGGACAAACTGATGTTTGAAGAGAATTAGAGTATATAAGAGTAATATAACAAAATGACTCAACTTCCAATGGTTTGTACTTTTGTGATACTGCCAGATAAAATCTCTTGGATTTCATATGACACATTAACCTTCCTCCTCTCCCCCCTCATGTGATCACGCTGTGCATGGTAGGCATTAATTGTCTGTGTGTATATATCCCATGAAAATGCTTACTGCGTTGGCCATGGGCACGCACAGCCGTTGGCCACACATAGAGAAGCAGTAGGAGGTTGACACCCCCTGTTTTACAACCCTTTGAGGAAGTACAATCATTCTGGACCCTCCTCTTCATTTTCCTGCGTACGTACATGCACTAATATTAGATCAGCCACGGCCACCGCTCGATAGAAAGCGCTTTCTTCGAGATAGAATAATTGCTCTCGGATTCCTTACTCATAAAACTGTCCTTGTAATTGGACAGAAAATGTATCTTCTGAGACACTCAGGCCAAAGTGACGGCAGCAGTTTTAATTAGACGCATGGAAGTGAATTCTGCCGCCTGCAAAGAGCTGTAATTGGACTTGTGATGTTCTGATTATGAATTGTGCTCCAGTTCAGACTACCGTATTTTACGGACTATAAGTCGCAGTTTTTTCATAGTTCTGCTGGGGGTGCGACTTATACTCTGGAGCGATTTATGGGTGAAATTATTAACACATTATTATATCATTTCACATGTTATTTTCACATTATACTGCAAGAGGCCGCTCTAGACCTGTATTGATAAAACCACGATGAGTCTGACGTAAGCGACTAGAAGAGGAAGCTCTGCATCTTCTACCTCCAGATTTGGTGGAGTTGCTTTAAAGTCACACAGAAGATGATTTCATTGGATTTAGTGATTTGGAGTGACATTGATGGTTTGGTGAACTTGTTAGCATGTTTTCTATGCTAGAGTTATTTGAATAACTCTTGGTATGTTACTTGAACATACCAGGCACGTTCTCAGTTTGTCGTTTATGCGTCATGTAACGTTAGCATATCGTACACTTACTCCGCGTGTTGTTTTCTATTATATTTTAATTTGAAATTGTATGTTCTTGGTGTTGGATTTTATCAAATAAATTTCCCCCCAAAATGCAATTTATACTCCAGTGCAATTTATATATGTCTTTTCCTTCTTAATTATGCATTTTTTTTGGTGGGTGCGATTTATAATCCGGAGCGACGTATAATCCGAAAAATACGGTATACAACACAGCACCCTCTTCACCGGCATTTTTAACATTCCAGTTTGACGGAGGTAATTCACTCCATATATGGATAATTATTTTTGTACGCTTGCAGGTGAGCCAATATGAACACATACCCTTAGATGCTCACCTGCTGCTTTGATTACAAAGGCCGTGGCTATATTAGCCCCCGTAAGAATTCCGCACAGGATTCCGCTGTGCCACGGGGATGTTGTAGCTGTATGCTGGGTGCTAGCGAGGGCTTTCACAGGCAGGACCCTACTGGTATAATCCCTTAATCCCCCTGCACAGGGGTCCCACAACTGGGTTGGAAAGTAGCCTTGGGTAGTGTGCTTTAATTAAGGTCTGAAAAGGGGGCAAGAATGTTGTCAAACAGATGAATGAAAGTCATGTAAGAAGTTGTTTGACAGAGAATGGACAGGTAAATTTTGTGTTGGGCTAACAACAACGTGTAATTGTGTTACAAGATAATTTTAATCATACTGTGTATCTAATAACCAAGTTCAAGTGTACAGTAATCTTGACAAAATGTTGCAGAGGAAAACTCACAAGTTTACTTAAGAGCTAGCTCTTTTATACAAATTGTTTGTTGGATTTAATTTCTGTTATTGTGTCGAAAGTGTTAGGATTGATTTTAGTGTTTGTGGTTATTGGGGCATAAAAACAGTGAGACTCCTATTATTTGAATTTTAAAAAATCCTGTGAAAAAGAAACATCTCCCTTTGTAGATAAGAGCGTTGTCACCAAAGAGAATAATGGTGATTGTCTTAAGTGAGTCATTTCACTTTTAGACCATTTATTTATTTCGGTTTGAACAAGTATTGGTATCTTTTTTATTTTTATATATAATGTAAGGCCATGAAACATATTGTTGTCATGAAAAAAAAAATTATGATGTGAAAGACCTGCATTTGTCAGTCTTAAACCCATGTCAAGAGTTTGTAACTTTGGAAAACTGTCAAAAGTCCTCCAAGCCACAGGAAACAACCAGATTTCCCTTGCTTGGTTGTTAGCGCTCTAATCCAATTCTGGTCGGACAGCGGGGTAGCCTTAGCCGCTCTTGATGAATATTGCTTCTCTACTCTTGTTTTTGACTGTTTCATTTGCTGTTCTGTAGGCCGCATTATTTCTCAATCAGCCTTCAAGCTGTCAAAAAAAAAAGTCAAATATCAAAACTGTGACAGGACAACGATTGTGATACTTTATGACGCCATCTCTGAGTTGTCTTTAATTCAATGTGGTGTGCTGCAGTGGATTAGAAATGGGAACAGTGTGCAGTGAAGCCAGCGATGGGGGTTGAGAGTCTCGGTGTTTTTCGGACGGCATCTCACCAGGCAGGGTGGTGGTCTCCATTGTCACCCGAGCAGAGTTTAGCATCAATATATCAATTTACAGAGCATAATATAGAGTCGGCCATATCAGTTTGTGTAGTTTTGCAAGCCCCTGTCTAAGTATAGACATACGATATTGGCTACCACTGTTGGTATTTGTACTTCCCCCCTTTAAAATCTTGATCATTTACACAAAATCAATCAGCAAACAGGCCACTGCAAAGTGTTTTACATATTCCATCTCCAGCATTCACTAGCGTGGTGCAAAAGAGATTATCTCTTCTTTTGCAAATGCTCTCAGATTGATGCTTAAAGGCCTCCGTAGCCTGACAGTTTGACATTCAAAGTCACTGACCCATCGTCACTTTTTTTTTTTTTAAAGCCAGGAGTTAGGGTAGATTGAAGAGGACAGAAGGTCAAAGGCCGTGTGTTCATCCTGAAATACCTCCCTTATCAGAATATAATGCCGTAATCACATGACATAGACAGTTGACCCCGACACAAGGCTTTTTTTTCTTTTCTTTTTTTTTACTGACTGATAAAATCTAATTACATTCCAAAGGTTCCGAAAACAGGCCCAACAAAGGGAAACACCCTTGTTACCAACATGATAGTAAAACACGTGTAACCGTCTTCCTCTATTGATGGTACAAGGATTGGAGAGCCCTCTGTTGCAATGATCTCCTGCAGCAGGGGTTCCATACGCACTCTTTCCATTCATATGTGTGTGTGTGTGTGTGTGTGTGTGTGTGTGTGTGTGTGTGTGTGTGTGCGTGTGTGTGTGTCCAAGGTGGGGGCAGCCTGTTTGCTATTCATGGAGACTGCGAA
>CAAKHF010008499.1:19312-31056 GCA_901007745.1 Hippocampus kuda
GGGGGGGGGGGGGGGGGGGGGGGGGGGAATAAGAGACGTAAGCAGACGGGAAAGTGAAAGCGGGAATCTGGAACGTCCATTTTCAATCAACACACAGACTTTTTTTTGTCCTTGGAGGATTGTGGTACAACTAAGAAATTAGGGCATTGTTGTTTATGACAATAATCTCCTGCTATTTGCAGGATGTAGGGCCATATTCAGTCTTCTGTTTGGTTGTTTTTGACGCGCCAGGGTTTGAGCACTTTTCATTCTTCCCATCGGGACTTCTGACACACCCACCGCAAGTATGCCGGGAACGAACACGGCCAAAGCGGCAGGGTTCGATGACAGCTGAGGCCGTGCGGAAATATTAGAAATGTTGATCTTTCCCGAGACTTATGAATGTAATTGAAATCAGTGAAAACTAGAATGCACACTTCAATTTTGAACATACCCCATGTAGCGGACGTGTCGTCGGTCAGTCGGGATTTGTGAGCCGCGACGACTCAGATGGAGAGAATGTTTGATTTATTTTGTTCTGGGTGAAATGAATCCTCTGAAAGTCATTGAATCAGAATGTTGTGCTTATAGAATGCATACATACTGCATTGGCCCGAATATAAGACGGCCCTGATTATAAGACGATTTATTTTTCTTCTTCGTGCTACCGCTATTTTTATTTTTATTCTTTGTGACATGGGTTGACTTTGGCCTGGGGAGTCAACTTCAGCATTCGCTTCAATGATATCTGGCGCCATCTAGCGTCGTGAATGGGTATAATGTCTAGACCCCGAATATAAGACGACCCACACTTTTTTCAATGCAAAAAAACACCGTCTTATATACGGGCCAATATAATTGGAGGTCACAACATGGGTGTGTGCCTACCATGCTCAAGACCGGTGCTCAAGAGCCGTTTTTGTTCCGTCTCTGCTGCCTGAGCTCGACGGTAACTGTCCTAAAGCTCTTACACTGAAGTCATGGCACTAGGAAATTCAGATAAAAAAAGCCCTTGTCATTTCCCCGATCGACTTGAAATGGGTGGATGAGTCTCTCAGAACAGGACACACCAAAATATGAACAGTCATTGGGCCAATTTGTTCAAAGGAGCCAATTTTCTGTGAATACCAGGGCTTGCACTTTGACGAATTCTGACTTGGAAATCCTTGCAAATGAGCTCCAGTCAGATGCGCGATGTCATCTAACGTGGGTGGACTGTCCATCGTGTCTTGGCAAGGGGCGTCGATGAATCGTTAATTATCAGTCTGTCGCATGAACTGACCGTGATAGCTTCACTTTTATTGTCTGTCAAGTTTTAACTCTGCGTGTTTGTGATCGGTGACGATCACAAACGGAGGGATTCATAATGATAAGAATGTGACAGAAAACCCAATAAAAAAAAGTGATTCTAGCGTGAGAGTAATAGGAGATGGGATTTCTTTTTTTTTTTTAAGGCTTAGAACATTGCAATCCCCTCCCTAATCCTGTGTGTACTGTGAGCTGAAAGGGAGCACACATGTAAACACCCCCATCTTGCTCTCAGCTAGCCCTGCTGGAGCTTCGGCGCTCGGCATCATGGGAGAATAACAATGAGGGATTGTGGGAGAGCGGGGATCAGTCTTCCTCGCAACGCTTGGGCCATACTGGGCTCGTCTTTATCTAAGACCCTGGCTTCCAGGGCTCAGTTTTGCTCGTTTGGAGATGACAAGCCAACGGTACTGAGGAGGTGCGCCTTAGTTCTCCAAATGCCCCACCCCCATCCCCCCACCCACTCTTGTTCCATGGCAGGCCTTGTGATTTCATTTTTGCAACAATTGGCGAACTCGCAGCATGGCCCTCTTCCGTTTTTTCTTCTGCTCAAGTGGCAGGCTGGGATCTGTCAAAACCTTTGAGCACACCGCGCAAAGTCCCTCTCTAAATGTCTTCGTTTCGTCGTCTTCTTTTTATTCCCATTCGTCAATCCATTTTTGGAGGTCCAAAGTCCTGACCAAATGTCGTGAGCATGTGCAGCCCATTAAAACGATGTCTTTCAAGCGTCCTGGGCAAGAATTGCTCAAAAGCTCATCTTTGAAATGGCCTTTTTACCTCGTTTTCCGGCCTTTCTTTAAAAGCAAACAAGAGTAAAACTTCCCATTGTTTCCAAATTTGAAGGACATGAGGGAGGGATTTAATTGATAAATGCTATGCAGGGGGCGGCTCAATGGCCCAGTGGTTAGCACGTCGACCTCACAGTGCAGAGGTGCAGGGTTCGATTCTGCCTCCAGCCTCTCTGTGTGGAGTTTGCATGTTCTCCCCGTGCCTGCGTGGGTTTTCTCCGGGTACTCCGGTTTCCTCCCACATTCCAAAAACACGCGTGGCAGGTTAATGGAACACTCTAAATTGTCTCGAGGTGTGACTGTGAGTGCGGATGGTTCTTCGTCTGTGTGTGCCCTGCGATTGGTTGGCAACTGGTTCAGGGTGTCCCCCGCCGACTGCCCGAAGACGGCTGGGATAGGCTCCGGCACCCCCGCGACCCTTGTGATGATAAAGCGGATCAGAAAATGGACGGATGGATGGATGTGAGGGATTTAATTCCGAAATGCTACACAGGAGCAACTGGTAGTTTACATGCAAGATATAAAAATCACAAATGTTCGGCAAGTGTTGTCGGTATCTATTCATTCACGGGGGTACGAAATTGCTATTCAAGATGCAAAACTCCTCAAATAGTCCCTAAACGGTTGTGCGTGTATTGAAGGTCTCAAGAAAGCGAGCACCCTTCGATTGTAAGGCTTATACGTGGAGTTAAATATTATCGTAGCATCACAGCAGCTCTGCAAAAGGGCCTCTAAAGACTGAAAGGATCAAGTCCCCCCCCAAGGAATAGCGTTAAAAGGGGGAATGTGGGAATACCCAAGATGATAGCAACAGAATACCTAAATAAACTGACAGAGGAGAGAGAGGGGGGCAGGGGAGAAGATAAATGTGCCACATCATTCCTGTAGAAATAACTTGGATCGATGTGAAAATTGAATTTGACGCAAAGAGCCTTTAAGCAAAGTGCAATTTGCATCTTTTAGTTTCCCTCCCGGGCCACGCCATTCGGGTTGGCAGGAGATGGACAGATGACCAAGCGGTATGGAAAAAAACGTAGTGGTCGGAATGCCCCCGGGGAATGGAAACACATTCCTTTCACTCCAAATGCCCCCCCCCCACCCCTTTGATTGGCTAATATGGTTAGTGCCATGTGTCCCTTATTGGATCATATCAAAGGTCGGAGGAGTCCTGCAGACGAATCAATCTCTCCGTCTGAGGAAGCGTGGAATTGAGGGTGAGACGATCCATCTAGTCGGAATGAAAGTGGGTGAGGAGATGCGTGGGGGAGGGGGGGGGCGGCGGGGGAGTTGAGGGAGGGGGGGGTGGCAGTGGGCAAGGAAGGTGAGATTGAGCTGTGGACTTGGGGAATGTGATATCCTTCGAGAGTTGATGTTATTTCTTGCAAGTCCGGGGATGAGCCGGCTTACTAACATGGCACCTGGCGGACATGACACGTTGATGCGGCAAATTGAACCCCCCGAAAAAACTGAAATTGGGCCAGAGAAAACGTTCATTCACGGGATGTTTTCATATGTTCACGCATACAACTGAATTGGTTTTGAGGATAGTTTAGCTGAGGTCCTTCCAGCAACAACCCCGTTGATGTTTTTTTTTTTTTTTTTTTCTTTTCTTGACTTTCTACCCTGCCAGTTTCGCAACTCCTTTAATTAGCGGTTACCCCTCTGGTGGGCCTTCATCAAATTGAAGACAACCACAATATTAACGCCATAAAGTAGCCCAATTTTGCAATTTGCCGGCTTCCTTCAAAGGAAAGTTCCTCGTCATCGAACATTTGTCCCCTTGCTGCAACGTGCCGCTATACCGCAACGACATAATCCAATTTCACACGATGAGCCTTGAGATGACAATTTGTACACCGCAAATCACGTGTCATTGTTCATCTGTCTATGCCGGCAACATCTCGTGACAGGCAGAACAATGACATTGTCAAAGACCTCTTCGTCAATGTGTGCGTTTGCTGAGATGACATCATCATACTTTTTGTCACAATTTTCTCTGGTGGTGTGCCGGGAGATTTTTCTCATGTGAAATGCCCTGGCTCGATAAAGTTTCAGAAACACTCCTAGACAGAAGGGCGACGCTAAAATACCAAAGTTTAGACATTCCGTCATCCGGTGTGGCCTTGGCATTGGCGACAAAATTTGGTCTCAACAGAGTTCCACAAAATTCAGTGAAGAAAAAAAAAAAAACAAAAAAACTCATCGACAGCGGCCAACGTTTATTGGTGGCTAAATCGTTTAATACGGTTCCTCTGAGTGTGCAATTAGTTCAATTAGCTTTGATCTCTCGGGTTAACCTGCATTAAATAAAACCCACCAGTGTATTTACTACATGAGGATTCGAAGGTTCCGTTTTAACAACTCACTGGCAGCCTCGCCCGCAGACACAGTCGCAAAAGGTTCAGCGTGAGCTCATGTTTGCTTAGGCAGCCAGATCCGGTGGCACCATTATACTGCAGGCTCGTCGGGACGGGGAAGGAAAAAGTGCGCGCCACAGAGCGCCTCTTCTTGTGGACAATGAGCTCATGCTTTATTTGGAGATGATCAAAAGGTGTTTCGGCGTGAACATCCGCTCATCCGCACCAGGCAGCCGTGCTAATTGCAGACAGTCAGTGAAACATATCTGGCTTGGATGGAGTGAGAGGCGAGAAAAAAAAAAAAAAAAGAAAAAGAAAGAAAAGCCTGCAGTGGGAGTCAAAGCCGCCTTAGGCCTGAGCCAAAGTGTTTTAAATGGATTACACCAGTGTGTCATGGCGATTACACGCTCCTCGCAGGGACCACCACGACATGAATTGAAGTTTATGGCATGACGGTGCATCTTTCCTTTTCAGGTTTTTTTTTCCCTTCACCGTCTAATCTCCAGCAAGTAAAAGAAAACCGGTTAATCAACAAAGTATATAATCTCTAATAAAGATGGCAGGACTAATTGAATGTGCGAAATTAGATGTGGAGGGATCTGGTTTTAAAGTTGAATATGGTGCGCACTGCTCTGCTACAACCAGCAGGGGCGCTGTTTTTTTTTTTTTTTTTTTTTTTACCGTCTCAACCGCTTTGGCTTTTATGGATGACTCTCTTCATGCACTCACATCGCGGCATATTCTTCGTGTGCACGCGAGGCGAAAAAGGGAGTCTCCGGCTGTGCAGCTTCTCCCATCCACTTAAGTCTGTCATTTAAGCAGCTTCATGCCAGATCGACTTTCTGGGTTGAGCAAACCTAAAATGTCAGCCTTAGGGCCTTGCACGCATTCCCTCGTCAGCTTTAGTCGTTTTCCAAAAATGTTGGAATTTATGGAGAAATAGTGATGAGTATTTGAGCAATGAGCGATACAAAGAGAAATTCCAGCTGACTTACACAACCGGGCTCGGCACAATGCAGAGCATGTGCAGCACCAATGAACACCACGAAGACTGGGAAAAGCAGAAAACACAACAGTAAAAGAATCTGAATCATTTTAATTGGCCAAGTATGTCAAACACGCAAAGGAATTTGTCTCCGGTAGTACAGGCTACACTAGTATTGCAACTACGATAAAGACATGACATATGAGTATCGAAAGACTTTCCGTAATGTAAGAGTACATTGTGCAGAGATCAAGTGATCAATACGATGACGATTGTGCAGATAACCGTTGCACCATTTTTTTAAATGATCAGTCGTAGTAATTGTGGTACAACTTTCGGTGTGCAGTTGAGAAAGTCCTAGAGCGCTTTAAAGTGTCTGGTGCTGTGGAATATTGATCAACGACAATTGTTCAAGTATGTAGAGAGCTCGATTGACAATGATCAGTGCTGTAATACTCTTCCACAGGGGGTGTGCAGAAATGCAACGATAGGTTTGTGCCACTGTTTAGGGAGTTCATGGCGAGAGGGAAGTAAGGTGTTTGAATGCCTCCTGGTTCGATGTCCTTACCTGAAGCAAGTAGCTGGAAGAGGTGGTGGGCAGGATGTGGTGGGTCCAGTCGGACTTTCCGTACCCTAATCAAGTCTTCAAAAGTGTGTAAAGCAATTCCAAAGATTTTTTTCCCACAGTCCTGACTGTGCTGTTGATTAAAATGTCATTCACAAATCTCAGGCAAAAAAAAATGCTTTAAAGCCAGACTCATCTGTACGTGTGGTGGATGTGTCAGAACTCTGGATGGAAGTGTGCGAGCTCAAGGGTTCATAAAAAGCCACGACCAAGGACAACATCACCCGTCGCTGAAATATTTGAGCGACGGGTGATCCAAGGCCATCTCTGAGCTTCTCCTCCCCGAGAGCCAGGTGGGTCTGAAAGGCTTCTCCGGGCTTGGATATCAACGGTCACAACACTAATCACTGCACTTGAGCCGATGAGAACGTGATCTTAACACAATGACCATTGTGAGCGTAGCGCAAATTAGCCTTAGCTGGTGGGCAGCGGGTGAGGGGCAACGCCTGTGCGCTCTTCTTATCCCGCCCTGCTTCAGGCTGCTATTATTCTCGCGGACGGAAAGAAATGGATTTATGCACGGAGGGATTTGTCGGGCTCCGGATATGGATTACATTGTCTATCGTTTGAATTGGACCCCTGAATGTAATTCCAGTGGAGTGAGATTAAATTCATCTGATGAGCGTGTTTTCATTGCTCATGTCTCAACTTCCCATACGTAGCCACAGGCACCCGGTAATTTTGTGCAAATTCAGATAAGTCATGCGCATAAGTCACAATGGAACTGGAACTGCAATGTCTGGCTCTTTCCTGCACGGGACAACAAAATCTGGTATTGTTTTCTGGTACTTTTTTTTTTTTTTTTGTCAACGGGATGGAACAGACACACTTTTACATTTTCCTGTGAAGATGCCGACAGCAATGTTGAAGGAGCTGCAGGAGCTTTCTGGCAACTATCACATGAACGAAGGGGCCAACTATGACGATTTCAAAACCAATGAAGTCAAATCCAACAAGCTGCGGCCCCCGTCGCGTCTGAGAAAATCTCTCATTGCATTTTCACGCTGTGTCATTTCCGCACTCGTCTTTGCCCGCAAAGCGTCTCATTTGGCTCAAGCACATGACATACGGCAGGCGTCGTGTTGTACGGTGCGGGCGGGATGGCACAACCGGCGTTTGGCGCGGAGCTTGCTGTTTATCCCACCGGGCAAATGAATTTTTCATAAACCGGCCCCGAGAGCTTCATAAACTGCGAGTGAAAACGAGTGATGTGACGGGATGAAAGTGTTTTGTGCCGCTGAGAATGCGCAGACACCTGGCGAACGGCGAGCGGCTGCCACCTTGCCTCGTTCACGGCTGACCCCGCTAGCCACTTAACCTTACTTTATGATTACCATAAAACGTGGCCTGTGTTTAAAAAAAAAAAAAAAAAAAAACTTCCATTAGTGTTTGAAACGCTCTCCCCGTCCTCCGCAGTCTGGTCGCAATCAAGGACTGTGCTTAACTGGATGGCTACGTTGATGATCTGGGCCAAATGGTTAGTCATGGCGGCCATGAAGAGATAATGCAAGTTGAGCGTTTCCTTACGGAGAGAGCATCCTTGAGAGATAAAAGCCTGCGCTGTTGCCAAAGTAGGACTGAAGACGCGAGACAGCGATCCCGCGCTTCTGTTTGGCGCTTGATCTGATGCCCGTCTCCGTCGCTCTTCAAATGCCATAGAGGAGTTCTATACAGGCCAGCAAAGTTTTTTTTTTTTTTACTGGACGTAGGGTTGCGATTTCCTGAAGGTTTCTGGTAAAACTTCACAGGAAGTTAAGGTGGGGAATTTTGGAACGATCCCAAATTGGAAATTTGAGTTGAGGGATAGTCCCATTCATTTCCGTGGAATGATTTCAACTGGTGATTGTGAGCGCGAATGGTCGTCCGTCTGGGTGTGCCCTGCGATTGGCTGGCAACCAGTTCTGGGTGTCCCCCGCCTATTGCCCGAAGACAGCTGGGATAGGCTCGAGCATGCCTTGTGAGGATAATCGGATGAGAAAATGGATGGATGGACGATTAAAATTTTGAAAATTTCAGAGCATGAGAAGAAATTGCAGTCAAGGCCACCGTGTCAAAAGTAGGCTTTGTGAATGAAATTATGAAACACATGCTTTAAGAGATTGTACTTCACATATATCCATCCATTTTCCAATCCGCTTTATCCTCACAAGGGTCGTGGGGGGTGCGAGAGCCTATCTCAGCTGTCATCAGGCAGTAGGCGGAGTCATCCTGAACCGGTTGCCAACCAATCGCAGGGCACACAGAGACGAACAGCCATCCTCACTCACAGTCACACCTCGAGACAATTTAGAGTGTTCCATTATCCTGCCACGCATGTTTTTGGAATGTGAGAGGAAACCGGAATACCCGGAGAAAACCCACACCGGCACGGGGAGAAAATGAAAACTTCACACAGGAAGGCCGGAGCCGGAATCGAACCCGGCACCTCTGCACTGTGAGGCCGACGCGCTAACCGGCCGACCACAGTCCTGCTCGTTACATATCAAACTGTTTTTTTTTTGGGGGGAGAAAGCAGCATTTTCAATGTGGTGCAAATTATAAGTAAGTCCAACGAAATAAATTGCCCGTGATTGGCGACCCAACTGGTTTAAGCAGCCACCCTGATTAGCTCCCTGCGCAGCACTGATTTCAGGTGAGGAAATTAGAATGTAAAAACGACTCCCGCAGGAACTTGGGCAAAGTGGGGAGAACGGGGGGTGGGGGGGGGGGGATTGTCATAATATATGTATGGCAAGAGCGGGGGTGCTCATCTATTAGCCACATTATGACAAGCGATCAATGTTGCTTCTTTATTCCCAATGACGCTCTGAAACGAATCCACTCATTAGCGTTCATGCCACCCCGATATAAATTGAAAGGGATTCTTATTTCTTGAAACCATGCTGCTCACAGACTCGATACAGTGGGAGGAAAAAGAACTACGTGGTATTCGGCGGGGACTATTTCATCAATTACCACCTTGACATTCCGGCTGTGTCATTGGTGGGAATTGTACTCGCAGGAGCAGCTTTTCCACAGGCTGACAATAATTGCACTGCTGCGCGACAACAAATGAGCGCACCTCAGACCCAACCCGAAAAAAAAAAAAAAAACTTGCTTTGGTCCCATGACAAATGGTCTGACGCCACACCTTCTGACTGGGGGAAAAAAAAAAAGTACGGGACAACATTCTGCTGCCGCTTGAGTTACACGGAGCATTTTTCCGGATCGATATCAAGTCTGCCAACTGCCATGTCTTTGTTCATGCCTCAACTGCCTGCTGCATTCTCGCACCTACCAAATCCCTCGCCCTAATTGGGGAAATGCGAAGACACGAGCATTCACATCGATTCCATTATTACCCGTAATGTTGACACATGGACAGACACATAGATACGCATGAAGGAAAATTGAGAACAACTAATCCACCATTCTCAAAGTCAGAGGATGGCTGTAAACTTCTGTTCAAAATATTCACCAATAGAATTCCATGGTGGCGGCTCGGTGGACGTGTGATTAGCGCACTGATCTCACAGTGCCGAGGTACCGGGTTCGATTCCAGCTCCGTCCTTCCTGTGTGGAGTTTGCATGTTCTCCCCGGGCCTGTGTGGGTTTTCTCCGGGTACTCCGGTTTCCTCCCACATTCCAAAAACATGCGCAGCATGTTAATGGGACTCTCTAAATTGTCCTTGGGTGCGAGTGTGAGTGTGGATTGTTGTTCGTCGATGTGTGCCCTGCGATTGGCTGGCAATCGGTTCAGGGTGTCCCCCGCCTGCTGCCCGAAGGCAGCTGGGATAGGCTCCAGCACACTCCGCGGCCCTTGTGAGGACAAAGCAGTTTCGAAAAATGGATCGAAAATTCTCCAAGTGGATGTGTTAAAACTTCCATGAGGTTTGAAAACTTACGTTTTTTTAGCCTCTCAGGGACAGCGGTTACTACAGTGGACATCTTATCATGTCATCAGGTAACAGGGTGCATGAAAGGGTTAAAATGCACAAATGACACATTTTTCACGAGAAGTGCAGAATAGATGTGTGGCTTTTGCATGTTGCCATTCTTTCATTTTTGTAGTATTTCATGCACTCCTCGTTGGAATGCCTCGGCATTCGCACACAATTTTGAAAGGATTTTATTTTATTTTATTTATGTATTTTTTATATATATATATTTTTTGCAGTTCTACATGCAGTCTGCCCCCTCCCCATCGTCAACCTCCTCACCCACTCACCAGTTCCTGCAGCACCATTATAAAAATGGTTTTGGCTGCTAAGAATGCCTGGCTGTGTTAATGTTAGCGTTACTCTTGTGCGAGCGCGCTCAACGTCGCACGCCATCAGAGGCCGGTTGGGGAATGCGGAGGCTGAAATCAAGCAGAAAGAGCCATTAGTTGAGAAACGGGAGCAAAGAGGAAGGAATATATTTCACCGGGGTATGAATTATTCAGCTCTCTCCCAAGACGAGTATGCAAACACATTATTGATGCTTTTGTGCTCCTGTATCCTCAGTCTAGACATTTCCTCACAACGTTTTAGTTGCATTTTCGAGATGATTATCTACTTTTTCTTTTCTTTTTTTTTTTTTCTTTATAAAGTGACTGCTGATGACCTGGAACACAGAACTTGGGCGCGCCGATCAAAAAAGAATGCATGAAACTTTAATGGTTTTGCTTAACATTTCAAATGTGAACTCCCTGGCATAGAGAATTGTCGTGAGGACTCATACTTGGAGTCGGGCTTCACCTCCAACTGTGGAGTCATACTGCGACATATGCAAATTTGATTGTTGTTGTACTTTCATTGGATGCTATACATGTTATATCCCTTTGAAGAGTTAACGTAAGAAACACACGTGGAAGAACCCGTAGTTGTTGAACCGAATCAAGTGAGAATATTTATTTCACCAGATTTTCCTTAATTGGTCAGTCATGTGACTTGTGATTATTCACTCATGCAAGGCTCGAAAGAAGCGTATCAAAAATTAGCATTAGCTTCCTCATCAGAACACATTGAACAGCAAAACTGAAAATCCCCTTCATTTAGTCCGATAACGGAACAGCCGAAATGTTGCCAAAAAGCTACGTTGAGCTGGACGCGCTCACGGCACCTCGATGCAAACTCAGTGCTATTTACGCCGTACCAGCTAGCTAGCAACGAAATTGGACTGGCTACTACTGTGACCAAAACACGTGACGCAGTTGCTATTTAAGTCAGGAATCATCATCGCCTCCATGGCTGCCGACAAACTACACTGTTCTGACAAGTATCGTTCTCTCAAAGGGATGATAAGGACACACAGAGATTCAATGCTAATTGCTAAGCTAACCTAAGATTGACGGGTAACATTGAAGTGTTTGGGTGATTGAGTGCACTTTTCACAGAAGTCTTTCTGGAACCGTGTTAAAATGTTGAAACTCCCAAGTTTGAACAGCAAAATAGCAGGCAACTTAATCATCCCTGCTGAACAAAACCGAAAACCGGAAGTGATCAGCCAGGAGGAGTGGCCTGAAGTATATTGATAGAGTAGAACATATTTATAGTATTAGTAATGTTAGTTTGTTTTCACAATTTCACAAGCAAGAGTCTTGAGGTTTAATTTTGACTTTTGAGCTCTGCACAATAAACGTCAAAATGACATTGCAGTAGATCTTTTATGTTTTTGTCATTGATTAGCAAAACTGCTCCTGAAATAAAACGCATCATTTCAAACCCTGTCACGCATTGACC